>JXTC01000642.1:50675-139799 GCA_002914845.1 Trema orientale
AAAAAAAAAAGTGAAAATTAGGCTTTATACGTCATTTTTATAAACAAATTAGAAAAATATGGTGTGTTGTGTTGTTTTTTTTTTAGATCTGGTGCGGTTTTTATTAGAAAAAGACTATTTTCAAAAAGTATTTAAAAAAATACAATTTTTTAATATAATAACTAGTAACTGAAAACTTGTTTTCGAGTACTGGTAACTAATAACTAAAAGTATGTATAACTAGTAATTGATAGCTAGTTACGAGTTTTCAGAAACGGTTAATTAGTAACCATTTAAAAATAGTATTTTTTTAAAAATATTTTAAAAAGTGATGTTTTTCTAATAAAAAATTGTACTAGAATAAGAAAAGAAAAAAAAAAAACTGACCTGCGTATTTTTATAATTCACATAAAAATCATTGCATAGGGCCCATTAGAGAAATTAAGCCACATAAGCTCTGTTAAAAATTCCGTATTTTTGTAATTCACAGAAAAATCAATGTATGGGGCCCATTAGAGAAATGAAGCCACATAAGTTCTGTTAAAAATTCAATCGGGTTAAAACAACATTTTTCTTTTGTAAAAAGAATCAATTTCATGTACGTACTATTAGTCCCCATTATGGATTAGGATACAATCATTTCCAATCCAAGACTAATCTTACGTCACTAATATTCGATATTATGCAATTTTTTTAATCAAAATGTATAAGAAATTAATTTAGTCATTTTTATAATAATATTATAATTTCACCTCTAATTGAACTTATTTTCTTAAGCCATGACTAATCTTATATAACACTATATTTAGTCTTTTACTATTTCTCTAATCAAATGAATTCGGAAGTCAGTTTAGAGATTTTGAGCCTAGTTGGATACACTTTTATTTTATGTTCAAATAAAGAAAAATTTATAATTTTTTTGAAAAAAATGCTTGGTAACATTGCTTTTGTTTTCTGTTTCAAAAAATTGTAAACAAAATTTTTAATAATAATGGAAGTAAGAATTTTTCACTTCCAAAATTTTATTAAACAAAAAGTAAACCCAGAAAGTGGTATTTTTCTAAATAAAATTTTTAAAGTGGTAATTTCGTAGATAAAATTTTAGAAGTGATATTGTTTTTTGAATAATTCATTAAAAATGGTAATTTTGCAGATGGTATTTTTGTCAATAAATTTTTGAAAATGATATTTTTCTAATAATTTTTTAAAAATTATATTTTTCTAATTAACTCTTACAGTTACAAAACATGTTTACGCTTTTTGTGTTTAAAAATTAAAAGTGATTTGATGTGTTATCTAGCAAGTTTTTTATTCTTAAAATTTAAAAATATAAACAAAATTTTTGTTTTTGTTTTTCAATTTTTATCAATTTTTATAAATAAAAATTGAAAGTGTATCCAAACGTGACCTTTGTTGACTTCATTTTGAATTTCACCTCTAACTGAACACTATTCATTAATCATGAATAAACTTATGTGACATTGGTCCTTGGTAGTTGGTATTGTGCAAAGTCTCTAAACATAGTGATTAGAAAGTCAAATTAGTAATTTTATTGACTTAATTTTATAATTTCACCTCTAATTGAACATTTTTCATAGGCCATAGCTAATCTTATGTGACACTAATACTTGATATTATGCAATTTCTCTAATCAAAATGAATGAAAAGTCGAGTTTAATCCCTTTATTAACTTAATTTCAAAATTTTGACCTCTAATCGAATATTTTTCATAAATCAAGATTAATCTTAATGAGACACTAAATACTTGGCCTACTCTAATTTTTATAATTAAAGTGATTAGAAAGTCAAATTAGTCATTCCTTGACTTAATTTTATCTCTAATCAGACTAATTTCTTAATCACGATTGATTTTATGTGGCACTAATACTTAATCTTATGCAATTTCTTTGGTCAAAGTGATTAGGAAGCCAATTTAGTCATTTTGTTTATATAATTTTATAACATCACCTCTAATTAGACATTTATCTTAATCACAACTAATCTTATGTGATACTAATACTTGTTTATATGCAATTCCTTTCGATCAAAGTTATTAGGAAGCCAATTTAGTTACTTTGTCGATTTTATTTCATAATGTCACATCTAATTGAACATTTTTCTCAATCACAACTAATCTTATGTGATACTAATACTTGTTTATATGCAATTCCTTTCGGTCAAAGTTATTAAGAAGCCAATTTAGTTACTTTGTTGACTTTATTTCATAATGTCACATCTAATTGAATATTTTTCCCAATCACAACTAATCTTATGTGATACTAATACTTGTTTATATACAATTCCTTTCGTTCAAAGTTATTAGGAAATCAATTTAGTTACTTTGTTGACTTTATTTCTTAATGTCACATCTAATTGAACATTTTTCCCAATCACAAGTAATCTTATGTTACATTATACTTGGTCTTATGCAATTTCTTTGGTCAAACTGATTAAGATGCTAATTTAATCACTTTTCTTTGACAATTTCATGATGTCACCTTTAATTGAACAATTTTCGTAAACAATTTCTCTAATCTTACATGACAATAACACTTGGTCTTTCACAATTTATATAATCAAAATGATTTAGAAGTTAATGTAGTCACTTAGTCGACTTAATTTCCTAGCTTCACCTCTAATTGAATATTTTTCATAATTTCAAATCTCTAAATGAACATTTTTTCTAAATCGATACTAATCTTATGTGACATAAATATTTTTTCTTATGCAATTTTTCTAATCAAAGTGAATAAAAATCAACTTAGTCACCTTGTTGACTAAGTCCATAATTTTACCTTTAATTGAACAATCATTCTGAACTATGACTAATCTTATATGATATTAATACTACATTAATTATATTCTGCTAAAAAAAATACTACATTATAAAAAAGAAAAAAAATATTTTATTTAAATGTAGCTTATTTTATTAGTATTTCTATTTTATTTTATGATTAAGAGTTTTTTTAAATAAAAAAATAAGAAAGAAAGGGGAAAAATCTTACCAAAAACTAAGGTGGCGTTTGGTTGGGTGGAATGAAATTGAATGTAATGGTAATCTAATGGGAATAAGAATGGAAAGGAAAAGAAAAGTGATTATTTTATTTGGTTGAAACTTTGAAATCAACTATGGAATGTAATGGAATTAATTGTACTTTGACTAATATACCTCTGATTTTTGAATTAATTTTTTTAAAAAAAAATAAATGCTATCACTATTGGAAAAAAGAAAATAGTTATACTTATGGTATTGATTAAATAGATTCAATTACCAAATATAAAAATAGATTAAATTTCTTGTGGTAGTAAAATTAATATTTTAATAATTGCTCATTATTATTTACCATATAAGTATAACATACAAAATGTAAATTAGAAAACAAAAATATAGTAATTGGATGATATGAGGAAAAAAATGATTTGTAGGTGGTTTAGTCATGGATATGGATACAAGTTTTACACTTAGTTTAGTCATAGATATGAGGAAGAAGATGATAATGAAGGGGCAAAATATGCTAAATGAAGGGCAAAAAGAGAAAAAGTGGCTAACTTAAGAATGTAATGGCCTTTACATCCATTTTCAAGTGTAATTCTAATTTTTTTATTTGATGTAATAGTCATTACATTGTAAAGACCATTCATAAGTAAAAAGTGAAACCAAACAATGTAAAGTCATTACATTCCATTCCATTATATTCCATTACTATCAACCAAACACCACCTAAGCGCCTAAAAGATTCGATGCCTACTAAATTTTAAAAATTTTTCGAACACTCTCTCAAAATTTTACCCTCAGATCTCATTCTCCCTGCACCAATAGCCGCTCAAACCACTCGCAACAGTGATGATCCTAGCACCCAATTCCATGAAGAGAAACGACATTGTTACCCAAAATCCTTGTCCCACCTCCACTGATACCCATTTAAACCACCCCGCAACGGCGACGATCCTGGCACCTAATTCTCTAACTAAACAATGTCTCTCTTAACTNAATAGTCATTACATTGTAAAGACCATTCATAAGTAAAAAGTGAAACCAAACAATGTAAAGTCATTACATTTCATTCCATTACTATCAACCAAACACCACCTAAGCGCCTAAAAGATTCGATGCCTACTAAAATTTTAAAAAATTTTCGAACACTCTCTCAAAATTTTACCCTCAGATCTCATTCTCCCTGCACCAATAGCCGCTCAAACCACTCGCAACAGTGATGATCCTAGCACCCAATTCCATGAAGAGAAACGACATTGTTACCCAAAATCCTTGTCCCACCTCCACTGATACCCATTTAAACCACCCCGCAACGGCGACGATCCTGGCACCTAATTCTCTAACTAAACAATGTCTCTCTTAACTCAACCACACACACACTCTCTCTCTCTCTATCTCTCTCTCTCTCTCTCTCTATGTTGTCAGGCTGGCTTCACATTGCTGGAATGATTCTAATTCCTTTAATTATTTGCCTGAATTTCTTATGCAGAGGAAGAAGAGTTGATGTCTTGGAAAAAGAAGTAATTTCTTTGCACCGACAAAACCAGCTCTCATTCGAAATCTTATTCGAAACCCATGTGTATATTTTTCATCATTTTCCTTCTGGCCTTTTAATGACTTTCTAGTCCCATTTGAGATCCCAGGTATGAGCAATATCAATATTCTAAATGAAATAATGTATAAAGGTGCTTTGAGTTCTAGTTCTCTAGCAAGGGTCAAGGTTATGTCAAGCATGGGTTCAAAAACATGAAATTTCCTATTTTTCTTATCCATCTCTTTATCTGGGTAAGGCTAAATTGATTTATATATTTAGGTTTTGTATATGTTAGTTTGAAAGAAAAGAGAGAAATTGAGAGAAAATGGGGGATAATTTTGACAAAATAAAGAGTCCTTCTAGATGCTTGATGAAATGTCTAACTTACATTCACTTTTTTTTTTAGCAAGGAATGGGGGACAACATACATTTGAGCCGTTTTGAGAAACTCTTCATCAACATTCGTATCTTTATAACTCACACTCCTACATACCTTCAAGTATTGCTCACTTTTTTAGAATATTTTTAAAAAGTTGATTTTCCTGAGCATTAATGAATTATAACTGAGAATTGAATCCAATATTCGTGCATTATTCATCTGATCCAATTCATAGTAATTAAATTAATTCAGTTCTAGTAATCGTTTTTTGTTTCGACTTTAGGCCTATTGATTTTGGCTCTTCCTTTCAATTTTTAGTCTTATTTCCAAATTCGTTGAACTTTAGTTTAGCCAATTTTAAATATAAAAAGTAGTGAAAATAGACCAACTATCAATACTTGACTTTTAGCTCCCAAAGCATTCAAAATATACAATTAGATTTAGGAACACAACACAATGTTAATAAATTTCAAAAAGAAAAAAATAATTTCTAAAATTATTAACATCAAGACACATATATGAATATATTATACTAGCAACACAAACATTATTAATAATAAGGAAAAAACTTATATTGTTGCATGTTGCTAGATTTGTTAGTTAATTTGATTTTTAAATATGCAATCTGCTAACTAAATCAATCTAACTAGTTATGAAAATTCTATATTCATCTTAATCGAATTTTAACTGGATATTTGTTCTTTCATAATTTATTTGAATTGAATTGGTCGTTTTAATTTTAAAATTCCAAATTGCTAGTTTATTGATGTGTTTAGAATTTCATGTAGGCAAATGGACTATCTTTATTACTAAAAGAAAATTATCTCTATCTAAATGGAAAACCTCTACAAATTATTATTTATTCACGCTTTAACGTGTGAATATATTACTTAAGATATCTTTGTGAAAATTAGGAATAGGAAAAGTACCATATGTTGCCTAAATAGTTGCCTAAATAGTCTTTCGTTGTTCCATTGAAAAAGTGTAAATTACACAAATAACAAATCATGTAGCATATTACACAAAACATGTGCCTTGTTACCAATATCTTGATACAAGTTACTAATTTGTGTGTTGTGTATAATTTACTATATTACCACTATAGAGTATTATTTAATTTACTATTTTGCCACTACTTTAACATGACCAATTACCATCTATACCCTAAAAACATGCCTTTGATCTATTTTTGTTTTCCTGCTTAGCACAGCCAGTAAATAATACCCACTATAACCAGTTAATGTTCTCCTTTTTCATATATTTGTGGGCCCAACATTATGCTTTTTTATTCAATATGACGTGGGACCCATTGTTAAGATTTGTACGTGACCAGTCCATTTTTTTCACTAAACGGGACATCATCCATGGCCAAAATTAAATATATATATATATATCTATTTGTATAGTAATTTTTTATGTGAATATATATATATATATATCTGGGTGGGTACGGTGCGGATTATGTTAATAAAGTCCTCACACTATACCGGCATATTAACAGTGTGATTATTCCATGTCCTGATTAATTTCCCCGCTTGAGCGATTTTTTCCTTCCTTGTTCAGATCAGATAATCAATCACGAATGTTTTTAACCATGAGCTATATAGTTATTCCTAATCAACTATAACTTATTGCTTTACCCATGTCCTTCAAATGCCATTGACAAACATGCGAAAATATTTATCACAATTCTTCCCATAATTCAAGCCCCAAAACATCAAATCCTAAAAAAAAATATACACAAAAAGTTTTTCGTATCATACAATAAAACCAACGTGAGTTAGAGAAAATTAAGTCTAAAATATATTGATTTCTAGATTAAACATCTCCCATTCATCATCACATCAAATCGCATAAGAATTAGTGCTGAAAATTGCTCTGACGACCTCCATAGAGGGTCACCAACGAAGCTTGAAAGACGCCCAAGCTACTGCGATGTTATCAACTCTGCCAACTACATTCTCCTCATGAATCGCTCCTCCCACACAATCTCCTCCGTCCACAATTCTGTTCTCTCTCTGTGACCACCATCATCAAATCTCCACATCGTCATTATTAAGTCGGCCCCAGATCTTCGGTTATTGTATTGTGTACCCTAATCCTAATAGGTGTTAATGATTTTTGGAGTCGATCTTTAGGAGCTAGGAAAAAATTTGGACCGGATTTTCTATCATTTTTTTGTTTTAGTTTCAGTTTTGCTTTAACTTTATCTCTCCTCTTACTTATACCAATAACTTACTTAACGTGTTTCTTTACCAAAAAATCCATTAATTTAACTCACGTGCATATTTTTTGTCCATCTAACTTCTAAAAATTATGATTTCCATATAATCCAGGAGGGAAATATTAAAAAATAAGAAATAAAAAAACCCTAAGGATTTACAATCAAACACAACTTTACTTGCTTTACTTGGAAAATTAAAATAGGTAATACAGCATATGATTTGCTAAGAAATACCAAAACTTCTAACAATGAACGTCATGTCATTTTGGACTTAGACAATAGAAAAATGTAAAAACATCGTATAGTCTATTCATTTGTGTTTTTTGATTCTTTCTTTTGATTACCAACTTTGTTGTCTTTCTTTTTTTTTTTTTTTAAAGAACATGGTTATTTTTTCTTTTCTCCTTTATCCTAATCCTATTTATAGAATCTCAAATGAATTCAAATCTGTAACACCCGAGCTTGGCCCATCCAGTGGTCTGCCAGTCTCTTCGGCCCAGTTACCTACCCCTTCCAACCAGCTCAGAGTGTTACACTAAGCCTGTATCATCCTTCATAGGGTCTATGACATGATTTATCCTATTTAGCATGATCCTAGCTCAGGGCGCATCCCAAGTACTATTTTTTAGAATATCCCATATAATGAACTCAAGACCTCCACTTTAAGAAAGACTTACAGGCTTAGCTAATACCAATTGGTCTACGTGTTTTTTCCTTTTTATAATGCCCAGGGTCGGCCTAACAGTGGCTTACCAGTCTCTCCGGCCTAATTAATTACCTTTTAACGACCAGTCTAGAGTGTTATGCTAAGCCCGTATATTCTTTCTTAAGGTCCACGGTAGGATTTGTCCCATTTGGCATAATTTTGACTTAAGGCACGTCTCCATCACTACTTGAATCTAAGAACTCCACCTTAGGAAAAACTTATAAACTTAGCTGGTATCAACTGATCTACTAGACCACCAATATGTCATTTACCACAACCTCACCCAATACAATACTAAACTGATATATAAAGTATCACTCTTTTCAAAGCCGGTGAGGAAAAATCTTATAGGGCTTCAGCAGAGTATGCAGTAATTTGTGGTGATAGAAATACTAAAAGAAGAAAACATCTAAGTGAGGATGGTAGCACGAGTCATACCTTCTCGAAGGATCTTTAAGCACAGAAGAAGTTTAAGAGTTCTAAGGGCTGTGTTGTAGGTGTAGTACATGTATTTCATCTTGTAAAAGAGGAGGACTTCAAGGTAGCTCAGTTTATATTCACTCCGAAGTTGTCTAGTTGATGAAAACTCTTTATTTAACTTATGAATATACTATATTATGATATTTTGTGTTGACCTTATATGCTTATGGCTTCATGATTTTGTGATAAAGTATGGGAATATTGATGCAGATCATGATATAATGAATTCTATAAAGTCGAAGGATGAAGTATTTGGCAGGATAAGTTAATGCATAATATGTTGTGTTACAATACGTATTAGCTATAGGTGAAAGTAAAAGTATACTTATAATTTTTACATGTTTCTGGTTATTAGATCATCACTTGTTATGCTAGATTGCTTATATATAGGGAACGCATCAGAGCCAAGCCAGGTCAAGTTAAATATTAGTATATACCAAACAACGCATCAGTAAGAATATATATAATAACTGTTACATCTTTTATTTTATATAGATTGTGTGAAATGAGATTGACTTTTTATATTCACTGAAATATTACGTAGTAAGAACAGTTGGGTTTGTCAATAAAAGCCAATCGATCAGTGAGGCAACAAAATTGGAGTAATTATCACTACGGTGATCTTAAAGTTTGTGAGTATGTAATAACTAGTGAACACTATTTCTATACATAATTACTAGTTACTATAATATGGTTCATATGGTAGACGTATACTTGTTTTATAGATCATCGTACCAGTTTTGTTAAAGGCTCGATCTAATTATTGGTTTAGCTGATATCAACAAGATGGAGCAGTCAGTTGACAAGTGGGATTCACTATCAACAGCTAAAGATAGAGATAATCGTTCGAGGCTGCTATTAAAATGGTAAGTGATAACATTCTATTATTTGTGTTAGTATTTGTTGTTGGAATATGCCTTAGAAAGCAGTATCTTTGTTTGGCATTTTAAGCATTGTTTATTAGATTTAAGTGTTATCTATTTGTTGTCAATAAATTTCATATTATGTCCCAATTATATATATGTGATATTTATGTTTTTTATTATGCAAATGTCTAAAAGTTTCCATGACTAATAATAAGTAATAAAAAATTATTCGTGTGAAGTGTTCACATGTGGAAGACTAAAATTTTTTATTTCATTATGTCTAAATAAAGAGTTCACATTCTGTAAATAAAGATAGAATATTTTATTTTGCCATAGAATGTTGTGTTGTCTATTTTAACGGGATTAATGAAGTCTCTAATTATCGAAGTATCTGACTTCGGATAGAAACACTAGTGCGTTATAAGAAAGTTATAAGTGCATTGAACTGGACTAAGCGAAAATAGAATTTTGAGGTTAAGTGTCATAACTCAATATTCTATCTTTTACTAATCTAGTACTATTGTAAGATTACCTTAATCCTAGTGATTGTCGGACTTGCTTTCATGAGTTTTATTTTTTTGAGTTACTAAAGGACTAGTTCCGTTCTATAGTTCGAACTCCAGTATCTTGGAAGATGAGATTTGTGAATTGATGAGAACGCCTTTCATGATTTGGACACTATACATATAACATCACTTTGAGTTTTTTCAAGGATTTGGACAGTAAAATCTAGGTGCTAGGTATTCACTTTATGAATTTGACTGTGTTTGTATGGGCAGTTACGAATACCGTAGTCAATTATTATACATTAGATGAAAAATGACAACTTAAAAGTAAATACGTATTAGAGGGGTAATGCAGTAATTTCACCTCACTAGTATGACATTACATCAGGGGTATATTTGCGGGTATACTATATACTAAATGGATCAAGTTAATTAAAGTGTTAATTAGCTTCACAGAAAATATATGACATTTAGTCTAAGAGTGCAGTATTGTGCCCAGTCATAATTAAGAGTTAATTATAACTGTAGGTAATTAGCCCATTAGAGCTTAGACTATTTAGATCCATTAGGTTATCCGTCTAGTTCACACATAGCCCAATAACTAATTAAATGATCAGTTGAGTCTAATAAGCCCAATAGTATTTACACCTCTCTACTACTTAAGGGAAAAGTTCTCCTAAACCTCTTTACAGTAGCTACATGCCTACTACATGCACGATAACTGTGCTTAACGTAATATAGAGAGAAAAAAAGAGATTGAGAGAGTAAGGCTACTGTGGGAGAAATCCCGAACTCGTTCATAGCCGCTGAGGGAGAGCTACCCATGGTCATAGACGTGCAATCAAGGAGAAGAAAGAGAGTTTTCCGGATCGTCCGCTCATCACTTATTAAGAATCAAGAAGGTGCCCACATACCGGATTATTCAACGGACTCCAGAGAATAGACAAGAAGGCTCAATGGTTGTGAAGCGTTTCCAGGTTTTATCTAAACCAAGATCCATGAATTAATTTATTTTAGATCAACGACCCTACATTTTATTTTGTAAAGTTTCAAGAAAAATTTTAAAATACCAATTCCACTGCATTCTTGATTTATTTATAAGACTGCAGAAATTATTTTCGGTAAAATCATTTTTCGAAATTATTTTTGGAATTTCTATCATTTGTAGCATCATTGACTTTCATTTGTCGTAATGTATCTTGATACACTAAACATGTTGCTGGAGTTAAAGATTAAGATTGCTTTTGGGATGGATTTTAGTTTGCTAACTTTAAAGTAAATCATATAAAAACAATTCCTTAATAAGATAATGTGAGGACTACAGAATATTCATAATGAAGTTCATAGAGCGTTATACTAGTAGGCAAAATCAAAGCAGGCAATTTATGAACTGCAAATTTACTTAAGTTGGGATAATGAATGTAAATATTTGTATTAGAATAGTTAAATGATTAATTTGTGAGGTTGATCAAATTATTTGAATTGCCTTTTTTGTAGGTCAAATCCAATTAAGCTTGATTTGAGCTCATTTTTTAAATTAATTTGTCATGAGTGGAACGAAGTTCAGAATAAAGTGATAACTGAGATTGACCAATTCTATGTTGAGTACACTCAACCAAACATCGTAGCCTTCTCTGCTAGTAGGAAAAAAAAAAAGAGTGTTATTATTCGAAGCCTTTCCAAGTCGATATTAGATGCCAGGTTTAGCATCAAGTTGTAGAAGTCTAAGAACATGATCGCTAATTGTCCAGCTCGCCGAACTAGACAATCTTAGCATCTTGTTTTGGTGAGTGGATTAGGTCAATGATGGTATTATAAAGCATATTCATAAATTAATTAGCTAGGTACTCTACATTCCATGATCGTAATATATGTAAGTTTTGGCTATCCCAATCTATTTTAGGATTAACGGCGTTCGACTATTTATGTATTAACTGTAATGAATGTGGCAGCAGATAGTAACAGTGGTTTCGGTATAAGGTATTTGGGTCAGAAATTAGAGCATCCCATTAGATAGAATAAGTCCATTCTTATTCATATTTGGTTGTATTCATAATATGACCATGTTAATTGTGATGAATACGAGCAACTTTTTTTTTTAACACAAAGCCTATAAACATAAATCCATTATAGTTACATTTTGTAGAGATGATTTCATATTAAGAGCTTGTTTAGTACAGTTTTTAAAAAAATTTTGGGGTTTAAAAGTTACTTTTATTAGTGTTTAGATGAATTATCATAAGATCTCTTATTTAAAAGATATTTTTTAGGAAATATGTACCTACTATCTTTTGTAGGAAGATCTTCTAATACTTTTACTTTAAAAAGTAAAAACTAAAATTGGCCCTAGGTCTTATTCATAATAGGGCCATTTTGAGAGTACACATGAAACACTTTCATCTTAGTATGTTATGCTGTAGGAATTTTTTACTTTGTACTATGATTCATAGCTATTGAGTTGTCAAGTTTTACTTTATTTTTGAATAATGAGTTGTCAAATCCCTTAAATTTTAGAAAGAGGAGTCCAAAAAAGAAGTACCATAAACTAATAGGAATACATGTTAGGCATTATTAAAGATTTGAATATTAAGATCCTTTACTGGTTCATATTACTTTTAAGGAAAAAAAAATTGAGTAGGAGATCCATATAAACTATGATTGGACTAAATAGTCTTCTATTCACAATATATCCTATGCATTTAATTAAAACCTCACTATTAGCTCTATATCTAGATCGAGTGGTTGGTCTTGTAGTTGATCATATAATGCTTTTGGCCCCCCTATAAAAGTCACCCAATAGGTGCATCTATTGTGAAGAGTTACAGGATAAAGTTACTTTTACTTTACTATAAATCCTAGCATCACCATTCCCCAAACACACAAGAGCTACAATTAGTGTAAAGTTTGTACTATATATTAGTTTTGTTGAACTAAGGCTCGAAAAAAAAACCCAATCTCTAGTGAAGCATAAAACTCCCAATATATTGAGAAACATCATGGTCTGTACTCCCTCCTAAAATTTCTTTCTATTCTCTCTATTGTCTTTCACTAAGTATCATTTATTATTATGGCTTTCACTGAGTATCATTTATTATTATGGCGAAAGACAAACCTATGTTTCACCATGCATTAGCTAATGATCCTGAAGGTTCTTCTTCCCAACATCAATGTCAGAAATACAAGAAGAACATAGAGGCCACGCAACGATTAACCATAGTCTCCAAATATTGTCAAAAGTAAGACAAAAAAAATTGAGGAAAATATGATGCATGCACAAAAAGAGTTTCTAGAAGCTCATAAAATGAATGGTTATATTTCTAATATTATTTTCAATGAATCATGGATAGTGAAAGGAGCAGAAGTGAGCAAAAAATGGAAGCACAAAATACTGATTTTTATTGTGAAACTGACTAAGTGGATGCCAAGAGAAATATCTTTATATTTTTAACAGTTATTCCTAAATCCTACCTTATGGGTTGCATTAGTATCACTTGATTTGTATTCTCATCTATATATATTAAAATTCTATCACTAAATATGGTGTATAGATAAATATGGTGTATGGAACTATGTCATGTATTGTTTTTAGGGTATATATCACCTGTGGTCTTCAACCTTTCCCCCAAATATTAACCAGATCCCCAAATTTTTTTTTGTAGTTTTTAGATCCCTAACCTTTCACATTCATATCACTTTAATCCTTTTTCAACCTTTTCGTCTAATTCAGCTGTTATCTAACAATTTTAGTATCATTTAGGTCCTCAACCTTTACATAACGTATCATTTAGGTCCTTGTTCTTAGTTTTGTAGTTTTAGACTCCTTAAACTCCTATTTTTGTAATATTTAGCTTATTTTGAGTTAATTTTGAGTTAAAATCCAACTCTAATCAAATTTTACTAGATAAATTAATGAAAACTACCGACAGAATATTCAACACCAGTAAGGTAGTTTTCAAAAAAGATAATCTAAATAACAATATTATTTTTAGTTAATTCTTATTACCAACAATATTGTATGATTTAATTGTTAAATCTGACTAATGGTGGTAAAGTTCATTTTCTCCAATTCTATAAACCTATCAATCTTTTTTTTTTCAGTTAAAACTCATAAAGAATAAAAGAAGTTTAAAAACTTCTTAAATAACAAATTGATATTAATTTATAGAAAATCATGGATTTTGATGACGATAATAGTTAATAACATAAAAAATTAGTATTTATGAATAGATACCAATCAAGAATATACATGGATATTACAAGAGAACAAAATATACTATTTAATCATGATTTCTTATCAATGGTCGTAAAATTCATTTTCTGCAATTTTATGAACTTATAATCATTTAAAAATAGTCTAAAAGTCTCTTAATTAACAAATGGACATTAATTTAGACAAAAAATATGGGTTTTAATATATGTATTTTTGGTATATATTTCAATGGATATCTAATTAAGTCATTTTGGTGTTACTTTTTAATTTAGTCGTTTTTATTAATTTATTGAGTCTAATTTGATTAGAATTAGATTTTAATTCAAAATTTACTCAAAAGGACCTAAATATTACAAAAAAGAAGGTTTGATAAGAAAAAAGCTACAAAATAAAGAATAGGGACCTGGGTGATACATTGTGTAAAGGTTGAGGACCTAAGTGATACTAAAACTATTAGATAACAACTGAATTGACCGAAAAAGTTAAGAAGTGACTAAAGTGATACGAATATGAAATATTGAGGATCTAAAAACCACGAAAAAAAAAGTTGGGGACCTCATTAATACTTGAGGGAAAGGTTGGGGACTGTAGGTGATATAAACACTTGTTTTTAACTTAAATATCTTATAATATAAGTTTCATTTTCTTCTTTAGTTAAATCAACTTTAGTTTTCAATTATTTTGTTGTACTTTATGTACTTTCTTTTTCCTATTAGAATATATGACACGTAGCAAGAAAATATGGGATTATTTCCAATTTTATAGTGACAATATTAAAATTGAACAAAATTATTGTTTCGTAAATGATTTACTTGGTTAAGACATTACTATCATCTTGCAAATCTTCTAAAATTAACGCAATGTTTAAGTTCACTTATGGCTTTATTAAGTTAAAATTTGTCTTATTTGCAACCTATTCATAACGACCCAAAACTCAATTCATTAAGTCTCAGCCCATTGACAAAATATTTGCTTTCTATTATGGCCTGAATAACACTTTACAATAATTACAGATCACTGATCTTAAATGGGTGCTTTGTTTGTGTACCAAATTTATAAATATCTACAATATTCATAAATGAAAAATTCATGAATGCCTATTTTGTTATTTATGAAATACATAAGTAAATAAATATAACTTTCTTGTTAACAACCACAAGTAAGTACTAAAATGCTAATGAAACACTTCACAAATAAGTACATTGTTCATTTCTCACAAATAAGTACATTGTTCATTTCTCACAAATAAGTACATTGTTCATTTCTCATTAACCGAGATTCGTGTCTATGAATGCTTCACCCTTGCCCATATTTCCATACTTCTAAACAGTAGTACTCAATTTTTATTGATATTTCTTGTTCAACTCTTGTTATGCTATAGAAGCCATCGACAACTGATTTGTCATTTATTACTTGAAACTAAATCTGAGTAAGACACTGCAGGTGTTTATTGGAATAAAATTCTGGAAATATTTTCATAAAGATCACCATAATTTTGTAAAATTTAAAAAAATAGTGAAATTGGTCGTTTAAAATTTTTCTCTTTACAAAACATTTCGGATCGTGATCTAATATAAATTAACTCTTGATCTAGACAAGAACAATACCCATATTCGCTCCACAATCTTCTCGTCTTTCCATCTATTCTTATAAGACGTTTAATTGATCCAGTGGATGGTCACCTTCTTGATTCCCAACAAAGAGATCCGCAGATGAATAAGAAGACAATATTCTGGGACCGATTTCTCCAGGATGATTGAAACACCAAGGATGGTGAACCATAGTATTGGCCGATTTTTTCTGTTCTTTCTCTCTCTCTGTTTATCATGTGACACTCTCTTGAAAGGGGTGTTTCATATGTAATACATGTCACTAGCAATTAGAGAACTTTTCTCTTAACTATAGAGAGATTAGTAAATCCTAATAGGTTTATTGGGCTTGTTAGGCTCAACTTATCATCAAATAACTATTGGGCTTTAATTTGAGCTAGACAGGGGATCAGATAGATCCATGAAGTCCAAGCTCCAATGAACTATATACTCACAATCATAATTAACTCATAATAATGATTAGCCTTGTCCATTAATATTGGGGTACACCACTATAGGCCCAATATTGAACTTTTGGACTAAATGTCATTTATTTTCTGTGAAGCTTATTATCAAATAATTAGTTCGATCCATTTAGCATATACTATACCTATAGACGTACCCCCAATGCAATGCCATACTAGTAGGATGAAATTACTGTATTACCCCTCTAAGACATATTTATTTTTGAGTTGTCATTTTTCATTTAATGGATAATAGTTGACTACAATGTTTGTATCTGCTTATACTAACACAGTCAAATTTACATAGTGAATACTGTAGCCCTGGTTTATATTATCTAAATACTTTTTAAAAAAAACTCAAAGTAACATTATATGCATGGCGTCCATCATGAAAAATATTCTATACATTTCATATACCTTATCTTTCAAGATACTGGAGTTCAAACCATAAATCGGAACTAGTCTTTTAGTAACTTAAAAAGACAAAATACATGAAAGCAAGTTCGTTAATCACTAGGATTAAGATTTTCTACAATAGTGTTAGATTAGTGAAATTAGAAATTTGAGTTACGGTACTTAACCTTAAATTCTAACTCACTCGGTCATGTTCGATGCTGTTATAACTTTCTTATAACACACTAGGGTTTCTATCCGAAGACTCACTTCATTAATTGGAGACTTTATTAATCAAATAGACAATACTACATTCTATGACATAGTAAAGTATTCCATCTTCAATATGCAGAATGCGAACAATTTAATTTAGACATAATAAATAAAGAATATAATATCTCTCACATATGAACTCATCATACGAATAATTCTTTATTACTCATTTTATGTTTCGGAATCATTAGATGTTTGCATAAGATAAATATAGACATCACATGTATATCAATAGGACATAAATGAAATAGAAATTCATAACATGGAATTTATTAATAACAAATAATCTGATAAATATTATTTATAATATCAAAATAATAAACTACTTTATAGGACATTATTCTAATAGACACAAGTACAAAAAACACATACAAGGTAAGATTCTTAAATTCTATTTCCAAATCCAGATTCATTGTCATGTTAGGCCTAAGTATAAAATTAACATGTATGCTCTTAGTAAGAGGAGCTGTGGCAAACCCTATTCCAATATTAAATCAATGAGTAACCTACTTCTAAAACCTATATGGTCATCACTCTTCACCATTTATTTAAGCTCTATTTTCTTATTTTATTTTTATCCAATTTACATTTATTCTTTTTTTATGTTAACACATCACTCTTCAATTTTGATTTTTATTTCTATGAGCCTTATTCATAGAAGATAAAACCTAAATTCATTATCAACGATATTACTTAATATCTCCCTTAGCTTGTACAACCGTTTTCCACAGGACTCACTAAGAATCCTTATTTTTAATATTTTAATTATACATATAATTATATGCAAAAATATTTTACTAAACTGTTCTTTACGACCTAAATCCAAAACAAAAGTTACATTAATACTTTTTTTTAAAACTATACATAACAATATGTGCACAAATAAAATTACCAATACTAAACTATTTAAGAGCCTAATTCCTAAAAAATAATATATTCATCAACTGATTTTCTTTGTAATATTTGTTTCGACAAAAATACTATGATATGCACTATGACAGATGTTGATACTTTGTCATCACCATATTAACATTGACAGATGTATTACGAAAATCTCCAAATTCATAAACTTGTATATGAGTTTCAAACTGAAGATGTTCTTGAAAAAGATTTGGGGTCTCTTAAAAAATGCGAGGCATTTATACCATTTATACAAAGTAGATGGGTTTTAACATTCGAATTGATCACGTCAAATGTAAGAATAGTATAATCATTATGTGAAGATAAGTATGTTCTAATGAGATTTCTAGAGAGAATAGTTTATCAACAAGGAAAATCGGTAGAAAAAAAATAAACCTATTACTCGAACTCGATGTCAAGCAGCACTAAGAGTTGTGAGAAACAAAGGGAATGAAACTTAGAAAGCAAAAGAATTTATCCTATCTCACAACCATGAGGTCCCCTCATTATCTAAGATGCAATTCCTTTGATCCAACTGCGAAATTTCCGATGGTGTGGTAACACAAGTTATATCCATGAACAAAATTGGGATAAAAACTTCTAATATTGTAGCAAATGTTGATTTGCAATTAAGTAGGTTTGATAAACTACCTTATCAATTGAAAGATGTCTATAACAAGGTAGCTGCTTCAAGAAAGTTAGGGAAATTTAAAAGTAAATAAGAAGGTGCATTGGGTTATTTAGATTGTCTTTCTAGGATAGACACAAATTTATATATCGTATACTGATGATGGACATTGTAGGAGGGATTACTTAGCTTTCGGAGAGTACTTGCATTTGACAGTAGCTACAAGTCTAACAAATATCCTAAGCTATTGTGTATTCTTGTAGGTGTAAATCACTACTTTAACACTTATATTTTCGATTTTTTCCTTTTGCTAGATGAGACAATTGATATATATTACTAGTTATTGAGAGTCTTTCTTAACTATATGCATGGAAAGAAACCCTTCGTAATTTCAACAAATGTAGATCTAGTTATGCGATTTGTAATCTCACATTTCATACTTGAAGCCATAAATCGATTGTGTGATTGGCATCTTGGTAATTATGCAACAAAAATTATTAAAGATCTACTCTTTAAGAAAGATTTAACAGACATCATGTATAATTACTGTACTGTAAAAGAGTTTGAAAAAAATGGGATGCACTGTTATTATATTTTGATCTAACTGATAATGATTATGGTCCACAACGATAAAAAAGATAACTGGGGTAAGGCTTTTTTAAGAGGATATTTTTTTGGTAGGATAAAAACATACAACAATGTGAGTCTATGAATTTCTGTATAAAGAAAGATCTTAAATAAGTAGTTTATTATTTTCTACACTATTTTAAATCCTTAAAAAATACTATCCACAATTTGAGATTGCTCTTCTGATAGTGACGGTTTTTCGCTAAGATCGTTATTTGTTTATGTTGATTAATTATTCTAAATCTGGAACTAAACTCATACAAAAAGGGGGGATAAAACAATCATAGATCTAAATCTATGAAAACTAGCTTTGCAGATGAAGTATGATGAAAACAAATAGAAAGGAAAATAAAAAGCAAATCTTATATGAAGTGAAATCTGTAGGATCTACCTCTCTAGCAGAGTAGTATATACGAGACTGAGGCTGGAATTAGAGGAAAGAAAATAAATTTTTAAAGAGAGAAGGGCTAGGATGGGAGTCTTATACTTCCAGAAAAAACTAGAATTTAAGCAAACATAAGGTTTAGTTATACTAATAAATAGATTTCACATTGTGTTTGGAAAGGTAACAGCAAGGCCTAAATATAAATTAGAATTATTTTTTTAGAGAAAGCATCATAAAATGACCTCATATTTTATATAAATATATATATTTACAAAATCCTATGTGTGACAAGAAATATAGAAAACTTCATTGAATTTGATTTTTTTAATTACAAAATGTCTTGTAATTTAACTATTTTTGGAATCCGACTCCTTATATCATCAAAATTAGAGAAATTAATGAGAAATAATAAAATTTTCCTTAGTGAATAGTAGATTAAAATTTAAAATAACTTTAAGAATTTTCTACACCAATTTCTAAATAATATTTTGATTTTTAAATATAATCTAGTAAGTGATATATTCTTTCAAACAACTATCTATGTATCCAAACATAAAGTAAAAATGTTATATAAATCTAAATGTACCGTTGTTATTTATTATTATTATTTTATAATTTAGATTGCTTGAGTAGATGAGTTTTCAAAACTAGTCAAATTAGAAGACTTTTTATAATTAGAAAAAAGAAATTCAATGATTTTCCCGTATTTTTTAAAAATATGGATTTCATAATAAAAAGATGAAATACAAAGTCCTTTTATACAAAGTTCTTTTAAAATAAATTTAAAAATTGTCTACACCAGTTTCTAAATAATATTTTGATTTTTAAATATAATCTAATAAGTGATATATTCTTTTAAACAATTATCTATATATCCAAACATAAAGTAAAAATGTTATATAAATCTAAATGTACCGTTGTTATTTATTATTATTATTTTATAATTTAGATTGTATGGGTAGATGATTTTTTAAATTAGTCAAATTAGAAGACTTTTTATAATTATAAAAATTCAATGATTTTCCCGTATTTCTTAAAAGCATGGGTTTCATAATAAAAAGATGAAATACAAAGTTCTTTTATAACATTTTTGCTTTTTTTTTTTTTTTATAATCTCATAAATCCGAGGGAAAGTTTAGTAAGAAATTTGACATTACTAGGTGGAAGAGATTAACCTCGTCGAATTAATACAGAACACTGGGGAGCTCTTTGTAATTAATTCTCAGAACTATGTTATTTATTTATATACCTAAGTTGAGTGAAGTAGAAGAATCACAGCCCTTGATGGATGGAATCATGAATCATGATTTCATTTCTTTATTCAATTTGATGGCACACGAACATCGATTATAAAATTTTATGCCAAAGATAAGTTTTGAAATTCCATCCATTAAGTGGCTAGGAGTAATACTCTTGATGTCGCCCAAATAAAGACTTATTATTATTAAAAAAGAAACGAAGAAGATAGACTTTTCCTTCATCTGATAAATATTTAGATTTATCATGTATAAATAAGAGCGTGTAAAATGATTTGTTCTCCAATAAAATCACCTTCAATTCTTGATGGCAACGTATATATATAGATATAATCACTTCCTTAGTTCCTTCGCTTTCTAGTCTTAAACATTTACCAATATCATGTAACGCCGATAATTTCATATAGCAACTTGTTAATTTTGCATCTTTAATTCTATATCCTCTCAATTCATTTCCGTCCTTTCTAAGCATCTTAACAAGTTCACCTCTCCATAAACATGTGCGCAAACATGTGCGCTTGTTTTTACTTTATCTTTATGATCTTTTTTCTATGCTTTGACATTTATAATTATTTTTCTGCAAAGACCATAATTATAATGTTAAAATATTCGTGGATTGTAAAAAAAGGATACATTACAAATTTACAATGCATGACATACTCGATGTTCCAAATAATTTAAATTTTATAAAGTTCATAAAATAAAAATAATTCATTAGAAAAATATTTCCGGAAAACTAATTGAAGAGTTCGCCGTCGAATACTAGCTGGGAAAGCCAAGTGTACATATTTAAAAACCATACCTAGATCTTAAAAAATTCCAAATACCCAAAACACCCCTAATTAGAGCTCCTATTCTCTCTGTCCACCTTCTTCAAAGCACACTCAATTGACCGAGAAAGACAAAAAGGTATTTAAGTCATTTTAATTTTTTTGGGAGTTGTGGCGTAAAAAGTGAAAAAAGGAAAATTCTAAACTCGATCTAAATCTTAAGCCCTCCTCTGTCTCACACTCTCGATCCCTGATGCGCTTCTAAACGGAGCAACCCAACCACTGAGTCAACTCGCTAGGATTCTGTCCGAGTTAGAAACCTCTCTCTGAACTGAACCCACTCACTCACCAGAATTGGACTTTCTAGAATCTCGTTTCTAGATCTGACTCACTGAGTCGCGACTCGTAAGGATTCGGGGGGAAGGGAAATGGCTTCTTCGGAAGCCGATTCCCGTCTGAGCCAGGTGGTGTCCCCAGCCCTAGAGCGCATCGTCAAGAACGCCTCATGGCGCAAGCACGCCAAGCTCGCTCACGAATGCAAAGCCGTCGTCGAAAGGCTCAGCTCCAAGCAGCAGCCTCAGCCTGCGGATTCCGAGGCGGATGCGTCTGGTCCAGGTCCACTCCACGATGGCGGCCCAACGGAGTACTCCCTTGCCGATTCGGAGTCCATCCTCAGCCCTCTGATCAACGCCGCCTCCTCCGGCGTCCTCAAGATCGCCGATCCAGCGGTTGATTGTGTTCAGAAGCTCATCGCCCATGGCTACTTGCGAGGTGAGGCCGATCCTAGTGGCGAAGCCGAGGGTAAGCTCTTGGCGAAGTTGATCGAATCAGTGTGCAAATGCCACGATTTGGGGGATGACCAGATGGAGCTTTCGGTACTCAAGACACTCTTATCGGCGGTCACGTCGATTTCGCTGCGAATTCACGGGGATTGCTTGCTTCAGATTGTGAGAACTTGCTATGATATCTATTTAGGGAGTAAGAATGTGGTCAATCAGACTACTGCAAAGGCATCATTGATCCAAATGTTGGTGATTGTGTTCCGGAGAATGGAGGCCGACTCCTCCACGGTTCCAATTCAGCCCATTGTCGTGGCTGAACTGATGGAACCTATCGAAAAATCGGATGCGGACGGTTCAATGACAATGTTCGTGCAAGGATTTATAACGAAGATAATGCAGGACATTGATGGGGTTTTGAACCCTGTCACGCCCAGTAAGATTTCACTTGGTGGGCACGATGGTGCTTTTGAGACCACCACGGTGGAGACGACGAACCCAACGGATTTGTTGGATTCGACGGATAAGGATATGTTGGATGCCAAGTATTGGGAAATTAGTATGTATAAGACTGCATTGGAAGGGAGGAAAGGAGAATTGGCTGATGGGGAGGGGGAGAGAGACGATGATTTGGAAGTTCTGATCGGGAACAAGTTGCGGAGAGACGCTTTTTTGGTGTTCCGAGCTCTTTGTAAGCTTTCCATGAAGACACCACCTAAGGAGGCATTGGCGGATCCTCAGTTGATGAAGGGAAAGATCGTGGCATTGGAGTTGTTGAAGATTTTGCTGGAGAATGCAGGGGCTGTTTTTCGGACTAGTGAGAGGTAACTCCATGTTGAGCTGTTAATGCTGCCATGATTATCTTAATTTTTCCTTGTCTTCGGATGTAAATCTTATAGTCCCTGCTCTGTTTTTTATATGATTTTCGATGTCTGTGAAGTTTGCTACATATGCTGATTAGTTTATGTAATAATATAAATATCATATTTCTTAATGTAAGTGAAACGCTAATGATGAGATGCAGTTATGTTACTAGTTAAGTGATCAAGAACTCCCAGGATTTTTATTTACGGTTAAAACCGTATGCAGCATTCAAGATCAATATAGGAGGTTGAATTTATACATTTACAACTTTGCTAGGTAGTGTCGTTTTGGTTGCTTGTTCAGTTATTTGTATATTTACTTGTTGGGTTCTGGGAAATGATGTTTTAAAGTATTTTAAGTTAGTTTAACATTTTATTTTGAGGAAAAAAAACTTCGTTGTTTGAAAAGCCTTTTATTTTATTTCCAAAGAATGAAACTTGAACATCAATTCTGATATGTGTCTCATTCAATATAAGTAAAGGATTCTTGCTTGTTTTGTGGCTGGTGATTACATTGCTAGTAAGTTGGTTATTCTTGTTAGTTGTTTGGTTATAACTGTTGTTAGTTGAGTAAGAGAAGATTATAACTAGGGTGGGGCTGAGTTTTGGGAGGTTAGACAACTGTTTTGTGAGTTACTGAGTGTTGATCTCTGGTGGAGAGAGCTGAAACTCTCGAAAGTTCAGCAACTGTTGTAATTGTGTATATTTGAATAAAGAAGTGTTGTTTGGTATTCCACAGTGTGCTGGCTGTTTGAGTGTGTTAGATACCTAGGATTATAGCAAATTCCTTAGGCCCTGTTTGGAACCTATATTTTTGTAGGGAAAGAAAAAAAGTTACAAGAGATTCCATTTTCTCTTGTTTGGATTTAAACAAAAATTGAGAGAGAAATCTTTCAAGGGAGAGCGAGATTTAGATTTGACGTCATTTTTTAGTATATAGAATTGAAACAAATCTATTAGAAAAGAGAAAAGGATCAAAATAGCATTTTATAAAATTTTAGGAAAACATTTTCCGCTTTATTTTTCCTTGACTTTTCCTATGAAATTTTTTTTCCACCAAGAATCCAGGGTCCAAACAGAGCCTTAATTGTTGGAAGAAATTCCTTTACTTAGACATCAAAACGATTTTAAATTTCTTAGTTCTTGACTTAGCACATTATTTATGTTTGATTTATGAGTTAGTACCTGAAAACAGATTGCACTTTGTTTTTGTGTTTTCTCTCACCCTGAAGTCCATAAACTTATTTGCTTGTAATATGATTGTGAAACAGGTTTTTAGGTGCCATTAAGCAATATTTGTGTCTTTCATTGTTGAAGAACAGCGCTTCGACTCTTATGATAGTTTTTCAGCTATCTTGCTCCATCTTTATTAGTCTTGTGTCAAGATTTAGAGCTGGATTGAAAGCAGAAATCGGAGTGTTTTTCCCTATGATTGTTCTCAGGGTTCTGGAGAATGTTGCACAACCTAATTTTCAGCAGAAGATGATAGTACTCCGGTTTCTTGAGAAGCTCTGCGTTGATTCACAGATCTTGGTAGACATATTCATCAATTATGATTGTGATGTCAGTTCATCTAACATATTTGAGAGGTATGTTAGGTCACACTTTTAATTTGGTCTTTAACATACAATAATTCAAGGTCTGTCAGTCTGGCAGCTGTAACATTCAAATTTGATATCCTTGTTAAATTCTGTGCCCTCCTGGTATGATTGACTTGGTTGGATATTGTCTTATTGTACATTTCTTTGTTATCATAATCCTGGCAGGATGGTCAATGGACTTCTTAAAACTGCACAAGGTGTCCCTCCTGGTGGAGTCACCACATTATTGCCTCCTCAAGACGCAACTATGAAGCTTGAAGCTATGAAGTGTTTAGTAGCTGTTTTAAGGTCAATGGGAGACTGGATGAACAAACAATTGCGCATTCCAGATCCTCGCTCCACCAAGAAAATTGACTCTACTGAGAATAGTCCTGAACTGGGAAGTCCTCCCCTGGCAAATGGGAATGGTGATGAGCCTGTTGAGGGGTCAGATTCTCATTCTGAAGCCTCCAGTGAGGCTTCTGATGCTTTGACAATTGAGCAACGGCGGGCGTACAAGCTGGAACTTCAGGTAAACAGATGTAGATTGCGTGGGATACATTCAGATTTATCTTTTGTTATAGTTCTTGGAACCTTATGTAAATCTTGTGGCAGGAAGGTATATCTCTTTTTAACCGGAAACCTAAGAAAGGAATTGAGTTCCTTATTAATGCAAATAAGGTGGGCAATTCACCAGAGGAGATAGCAGCTTTTCTTAAAAATGCATCTGATTTGAACAAGACATTGATTGGTGATTACCTTGGTGAAAGAGAAGAGTTATCTTTGAAAGTGATGCATTCCTACGTGGATTCCTTTGATTTTCAAGGTATGGAGTTTGATGAGGCAATAAGGGCCTTTCTTCAAGGCTTTAGGTTGCCTGGTGAGGCACAGAAGATTGATCGTATCATGGAAAAGTTTGCTGAGCGGTATTGTAAATGTAATCCAAAGGCTTTTATTAGTGCTGACACAGCCTATGTCCTTGCTTACTCTGTGATAATGCTCAATACAGATGCTCATAACCCTATGGTGAAGAACAAGGTGAGTTCACAAGTACCATTTGTATTTACCAGGTATCGGGACAAGTTACTGGCAATTCTGATATTTTCCTATTTTGGCGATTACAACATACAGATGTCGGCAGATGATTTTATCAGAAACAATCGTGGAATAGATGATGGCAAAGATTTACCCGAGGAGTACTTGAGGTCATTGTTTGATCGAATATCAAGAAATGAGATAAAAATGAAGGAAGATGATTTGGCTCCTCAACAGATACAATCAATTAATCCAAATCGACTTTTGGGCTTGGACTCTATCTTGAATATTGTGATCCGTAAGCGGGATGACAAGCATATGGAGACCAGTGATGATCTCTATAGACACATGCAAGAGCAGTTCAAAGAAAAAGCGAGAAAATCTGAGTAAGATTGAGTAGCTTTTCCCATGCTTCAAAAGTTTGACATTTTAATTTTACCTTGTCACTTGTATTCATCTGATTCAATTCACCAAATATTTTTGTTTTCGATTTCTTGTTGCAAGCTGTGACATGTCACAAAAGTAAGTCTTTTAAATTTCTTTCTTAATCTGTACTTGTATGGAAAACTTGTAGGTCAGTTTATTATGCTGCAACAGATGTGGTGATTCTGAGATTTATGATTGAGGTTTGCTGGGCTCCTATGCTGGCTGCCTTCAGTGTTCCACTTGACCAAAGTGATGATGAAGTAATAATAGCTCTATGTCTTGAAGGCTTCCGTTATGCTATTCACGTCACTGCTGTGATGTCCATGAAGACTCATAGAGACGCCTTTGTCACTTCTCTGGCAAAGTTTACTTCTCTCCACTCTCCTGCTGATATCAAGCAGAAAAACATAGATGCAATTAAGGTCAGTCTATTATTCTACTCTGTGGAAAGTCATGGGATGCAATTAAGTTACGAGGTTATTTATTCATTAAAAGATTTTTCTATTATATCTTGTCATGAAAATATCAAAAGACGTAATAAAAAATATCCCTTATTTCCACAGTTCTGACATTTAAATTTCGTTATATTGTTACTAGTCAATAGTGACAATAGCAGATGAGGATGGAAATTATTTACAAGAAGCTTGGGAGCATATTTTGACGTGTGTCTCCAGGTTTGAACATTTACATCTATTGGGAGAGGGTGCTCCTCCAGATGCCACGTTCTTTGCTTTTCAACAGAATGAGTCAGAAAAATCAAAACAAACGAAGTCAACCATCCTTCCTGTTTTAAAGAAAAAGGGACCTGGGCGTATGCAGTATGCAGCTTCTACTGTAATGAGGGGTTCATATGATAGTGCTGGCATTGGCAGCAATGCTTCTGTCACATCTGAACAGATGAACAATTTAGTTTCTAACTTAAACATGTTAGAACAAGTTGGAAGCTCTGAAATGAGTCGCATTTACACACGAAGTCAAAAGTTGAACAGTGAAGCGATTATTGACTTTGTTAAGGCTCTTTGCAAGGTCTCCATGGAAGAATTGCGGTCTGCATCTGATCCTCGGGTTTTTAGCCTTACGAAGATTGTTGAGATTGCGTAAGTGACACTTACTTTAGCTTTGCACTTTATAGTTTTATTATATTGAATGCAGCTTCCATTCAAATAATATAGTTTGACTTGATCTTTTTCTCATCCCAGGCACTATAACATGAACCGAATCAGGCTCGTGTGGTCTAGTATCTGGCATGTGCTGTCTGATTTCTTTGTAACAATTGGGTGTTCTGAAAACCTTTCTATTGCAATTTTCGCAATGGATTCATTACGCCAGTTGTCAATGAAGTTTTTAGAGAGAGAAGAGCTGGCTAATTATAATTTCCAGAATGAATTCATGAAGCCATTTGTCATTGTCATGCGTAAAAGTAGTGCGGTTGAAATAAGAGAACTAATAATCAGATGTGTCTCGCAAATGGTTCTATCTCGTGTCAATAATGTCAAATCTGGATGGAAGAGCATGTTCATGGTAATTGAACTCCATAATCTCCTCGCTGTCATATACCTTTGGTATGACATTTTTTTCCTTTTTTAATTTGAATTTTTTTTCACAAGCTGTTAAAACTTTTACCATCTTAACTGCAGGTATTTACGACTGCAGCTTACGACGATCACAAAAACATTGTACTCTTGGCCTTTGAAATAATTGAGAAAATTATAAGAGATTACTTTCCATATATTACTGAGACTGAAACCACTACCTTTACAGATTGTGTGAATTGTCTTGTTGCATTCACAAATAGTAGATTCAACAAAGACATTAGCCTCAACGCTATTGCTTTTCTCCGATTCTGTGCAACAAAACTTGCTCAGGGAGATCTTGAGTCCTATGCAAGGAACAAGGACAAGGATGTTTCTGTTAAAACTGCTCTACCTTCCCCTCAAACTGGTAAAGATGGAAAAGAAGATAATGGAGAACTGCCCGATAAGGATGACAATCTCTATTTCTGGTTTCCTTTATTAGCTGGTAAGGATTTGGTGTTTTTTCATGTAATAAAGCATCTATCTTTGCTTTGACAATGGATTTTTTTGTTGTACATGTTTTATTTGCTCAGTGCATTCATTCCATAATTTGATTATTTCTTTTCCTTGCAGGTTTGTCAGAACTTAGCTTTGACCCTAGGCCTGAAATCAGAAAGAGTGCCTTGCAAGTGCTTTTTGAAACTTTACGCAACCACGGTCACCTTTTCTCCCTACCATTGTGGGAACGAGTGTTTGATTCTGTTCTTTTTCCAATATTTGACTATGTGCGTCACGCTATTGATCCTTCTGGTGAGAACTCACCAGAGGGAGATGATAGTGATGCGGGTGAGCTTGATCAAGATGCCTGGCTCTACGAGACATGCACATTGGCCCTCCAATTAGTTGTAGATCTTTTTGTGAAATTTTATAACACAGTCAATCCACTTTTGAAGAAAGTTTTGACGCTTTTAGTAAGTTTTATCAAGCGTCCTCACCAAAGCCTAGCTGGTATTGGTATTGCTGCTTTTGTTCGTTTGATGAGCAATGCTGGTGATCTGTTTTCTGATGAAAAGTGGCTAGAAGTGGTTTTATCATTAAAAGAAGCCGCAAATTCAACGCGACCTGATTTCTCTTTTATAATTGATGAGGATAACTTTAGAAGACACAACGAAGTAGCTTCCAGCAGGGAGAATAATGGAGAGGCTGCTGTGTCTGGCTTGCCCGACGAAGATTCAGAGAGACTAAGGATACAAAATCTTTATGCTTGTATATCTGACGTTAAGTGCAGGGCTGCTGTTCAGCTTTTATTGATTCAGGTAGGATCTCTCTCTCATTCTTAAATACTTTCATTATCAACATATGATTATAGCATAAGCTTCATCAGGTATGTTAAATGCTAAACATTAATTTCTCCTAGTGTATTTCCATCTATTTACACAATGATACGCAATGTCATCTTCCTGATGTTGATTGCTTTTTATTAATATTGGCAGGCGGTAATGGAGATTTATAACATGTATCGGTCGCACTTCTCAGCCAAAAACATCTTCGTCCTCTTTGGTGCATTGCAAGATGTAGCATCCCATGCTCACAAGATCAACAGCAATACCACACTGCGTTCAAAGTTACAAGAGTTTGGCTCCATGACCCAAATGCAAGACCCTCCACTTTTACGCCTTGAGAATGAGTCTTACCAGATTTGCCTCACATTGCTGCAAAATCTCATAGAGGACAGGCCTCAAAGTTATGAGGAGGCAGAGGTGGAGTCCCACCTTGTTGGTCTTTGCCGAGAGGTTTTACAGTTCTATATTGAAAGCTCACATTTTGGACAGATATCAGAATCATCTGTTGGTGGGCAACCCCAGTGGCAAGTTCCCCTAGGTTCTGGGAAGCGGAGAGAATTGGCTGCACGTGCGCCTCTTATTGTGTCAACACTTCAAGCAATATGTAGTTTGGGAGAGACTTCATTTGAAAACAACTTGACTCATTTCTTTCCCCTACTTTCAAACTTAATAAGTTGCGAACATGGGTCAAACGAGGTACAGGCCGCCCTCAGTGACATGCTCAGCTCATCAGTGGGTCCTATTTTGCTTCGGTCATGTTGATTTTTGTGAGATTGGACCCTAAATGTTGAGGTGTATGATATTCCCCTCCCCCCAAATCTAAACTTGCCATTTTCTTTCTTTTGCTTTATAATAATTATTATCGGAAATATAGTTTAAATAGTGTTTGAAGAGTTAGATATGGATTGATTGCCAGGAGTTTAGCTCCATTTAGCGTTCATAGATGTCTTTAGGAGTTTTCTGTTGTATGCTAGTCGCATTTCATATTTTATTTTTTCAAACGGTTGAGTTTCATATAATTATTTCCTGTACAACACTGCTTATTCAACATCAGTTATAAGGCTTTCTGGGGTCATCTCGTAATTATCTTTTCTGAGTGGATATTTGGCCTACAATTTTTGTATGAACTATGGGTGATCGTCCATGGAATTTTTATAGGGTTTCTTTCCCACCTCCCCACCCCCCACCCAAAAAAGTCGTCTTTGAAGAAACTTATCCGATATCTCCAGCAATTAGGGTTAGTGGTCCACAGGCCCCTTTTAATAATTGAACAATGAACCGTCCTTTAGACTATGTAAACCCACTTCATGATTACCAGAAGCAAACATACGAGTCATTTACTCGGTCCTTGTGTCTTTTCAGTTGCGGAGTCCACAAGAGGAACAAACAAAATTGTTAAAGTTGGGTGAAAACGATATATGCCGGCACTACACTTATCAGTTACCATAATTCAGCTGGCGTCCACCAAACAAGACCCTGTCAAAACACACGGTAGTGGACTCGGTTCCTTGCTTCTAGACAACTCTCTCTCTCTATCTCTCTCTCTCTCTCTCTCTGTATCAAGGGACTCTCAAGGTTGAGGAATGAAGCTTAAACTACGGCTTTAAACCAGGAGCGTTATAAATAATTGCTTGGTGACAAGCCATGCATGCATCACTTTCAAAGCCATAGTTTTTCTATTTAATATTCTCTGCAGCTTCCACTTGCACCACTTGTTTTTCTTCTCTTCTATGTTGAGTTGCTTTGTAGCTCTCCAAAGGAGGGCTAGAACCCTTTTTCAACAGCTCAGAGCGGTGGTGTTGGTACATGGACGTAAGAAAACGAAGCAGACGAGGAAACTCTGGTCCAGTCTTAATGCATCAACCACAGCTTTTGCAGCCATGGAAGTTTCTAGCCAGTTTAAGCGAGTTTTCGAGGTCATCGACGAAAATGGTGATGGGAAAATATCGCCTTCTGAGCTCAGTGAAGTGCTGTTGTGTCTCGGGTACAATAAATTTACAGCTACCAGGGAAGCCGAAGGAATGGTGAGAGAAATGGACTGCGACGGAGATGGGTTTGTAGAATTGGACGAGTTCTTGGATGTTGTGATCAATACTACTGGTAATTCTGCTGACCATGACCACCTCATGGATGCTTTTCTGGTTTTTGATACAGACAAGAATGGTAAGATTTCGGCCAAGGAGTTGAGACGGGTTCTGGTGAAGCTTGGATGTGATAAGTGCAGTCTTGGAGAGTGTAGAAGAATGATCAAAGGTGTTGATAAGGATGGCGATGGGTTTGTGGATTTGGAAGAATTTCGGTTGATGATGACAAGGGCTTCAAGTTAAACATGTATATACTTCCAAATTGGTTCTGTTACGTGGCATTTTAATTCAACATAACCATATGATTCAGTTATTAATTTGATTTATGTCTTTATGAGATGATTTGGGCTGTGGGAGAGTCTGCTTTGATGTTAGTTGAACATATCATAGCATTTTGTAATTTGTACCTGAAAAAGAAGTCATTTTTCGTTTTGAAAAAAAAAAACAAAAAAAAAAAGAAGGAAAACAAAAAAAAAGAAATTTCTCCGAGGAATGAGCATGCTCATTGTGTGTGAAAGCTACGTACTCCCAAAATCTGAATGTCTGAGAAACCAAAAACCTCACTTACCACTTTGTTCGTGGATTAATCTTTTATCATATAATATAAAGCTATACGGTCTCTCTCTCTGTCTCTCTCTCTCTCCTAATTTTCTTATATCGTGTCAAAAAATGACAAGAAGAAACTACTCCCAGCAAGCTGCTAAACCGGTTGATGATCTTTCCAGACTTTCCGAGTCTTGAAAGCAAGTAAGAACAAAACGACAAGTGTTCATTGTCAGGTCTCTAAATTCCATTGTCAATTTATTTAAAACCCGTTGAACAGTCAACTGAAACAAAGTATTATTTCCTTATTGCCATTTGCCATCCTTCTCGAATACCCAGTGATCATCCTTACTCCCTTTCACCAAAGTTTGCAATTTGGACTTTCCCCGCCCGGCCCGTTTCCGATTGGCCCACGGAAGGCTTGGGAGAAACTAGAAAGGAACTTGAGAAAGGAAAATAGTTTCTAACACTTTTACCTAAAAAAGAATAATAATAATATTTTCAATTCCAGTACAAAATACCACTATTAAAATTTTTTTAGAAAAATATCATTTTTAAAAATAATTATCGGTTAGTAGTATTTGAAAATTGGTCACGGGTTACCAATTATCAGTTATATACCTATTATAAATACATTCGGTTATTAGTTGCCAGTGCTCGAAAGTTGGTTACCAGTTACTAATTACTATTTTCAAAAATTATATTTTTTAAAATCTTTTTAAAAAGTGGCATTTTTAAACAATGTTGCATTTGATCTGGAAAAAACTGAGCTCACCACAAATTTATAGTTCTTTCCTAAAATGGCTGTAGGTGGCCTAATTTTCTCAAAGGGAAATAAACCTGACTAAGAGTAATTTGGACTAAAATAACTTTTTTAAGAGTGTTTTAAAAAATAAGATTTGGACACTTATATCTAAATTTTTAAAAATAATACTAAAAATATGTCCTTCTTAAAATAATTATTTTTTTGTATAATATTTAATGACATTTTTCTAAATATTTTGATTACAAAAAACTAAAATAGTTTCTAGTTACAAAATTAGTTTCTCAATTTTAATTAGGATTCAAGTAATTTTTTTCTCTAGTTTCCAATAACCTTTGCTTTCTAGTTTCTGGTAATCAAATTGATTTATTTGGGGTCTATTGGTAGTTACAATAAACTAAATTAGTTTCCAATAATTAAATTGGTTTCTCGGTTTTCAGTAACTAAAATATTTAGAAAATGCCACTAAATATCGTATAAGAAAATAATTATGAGAATGTCATATTTTTTGTATTATTTTTACAAAGTCGTACGGAGTGTCATTTTCCCTATGAAAGAGAAATAACTTTCTTATTAGTGTACTGTGCGACTTGAGTTACGCAATTTATGACTATAAGATTAAGAATTTTTTAGAACTAATTAATAGTCACAAATTGTGTGATCCCCATTAACATTACTAAAAAAGTCATTTTTCAAGACACTCCTAAAAAAGTTATTTCAGTTAAAATTGCTACTATTTATGTCAAATTCCCCTAGGAAAGGAATTTGACATAAATAGTAGCAATTTTGACTGAAATGATTTTTTTAGGAGTGTTTTGAAAAATTGACTTTTCTGGTAGTGTTTGTGTTTTATAATCCTATGTGACGGAGGATCACAGAATTTATGACCATTGATTAATCCTTAAAAAGTCATAATTTTATAGTCACAAATTATATTATTTTCTATCACTCAATTTGTGATACTACTAGAAATATCAATTTAAAAAAGACTACTAAAAAGTCATTCTCTGAAAAATTAGTACTACCCAGGTCAATTTCCCAATTTCCCTTAAGAAAAGTTAGAAAACACAACCAGGCCCAGGTGCTCGGCCCAACAGAAGCAATTGACCTCCATATCATATGGACCATATGACGAGGGTGGAATCACAAATTCCACTTGTGTACGCAGCCATCAAGCATCCGGCTTTCCAACTTGGTACAACTATTTCTCGTTTACGATTTCTAACTAATAGTCCTCGAAATTGACCTGTTCTACTAGAAGCTAAATGGCGACCTAAAATATCAATATAATCGATTAATTACCACCTAATGATCCTGCGTTCGCTTCCACGCACTATTATCGTATTGTTTCGGTAAATAGTTAGTATAAAGTTAGGATCAAAATTAAGAAAGAAGTCCAGCTTTTTAATTTTTTCCCTCCTTAATTGTTCTATATTAACTTATTGGTTGAAAGTTTTACTCTGTAATACCATTCGATCTGCACCAAAATCAGATTTTATAAAATTTCATTCAATCTAATCTGCATTTAAAAAAAAAAAAAAAAACGGATTTTACTAATCCAATCAAATCTAGAATGGTGCGGACTGGACAGATTATAAAGTTGTCGGTTATATTAGTCACTAGGATTAGACTCAAATAATCAGATCTTAATATATTAAAAAAGTACAATTACATAAAACTAAAATAAACATAGTTCCAATAAATCTAAATTTAAAGTCGCCTAATATAGAAAGGTTTATAGTACAAGTTTAACCTTTAAATTTGAAGTACTATTGTCAACTTTAAGGTATGAATTAAATCATTAAAAAAGCAAGTACATTTTTAATGTGCTCATGAGATAGGCGCAGATTAGTTAGGATCGGTTATTTTTCATTCAATTAAAACGGTGATCGATCAACACATTGTTGGTCTTTAGGATGTCTCTGCTTCGAGCTATAACAGTTATATGCACTTTGAAGATTGGATTGGATTCATTTAGGTGATTCTATTTTTTCAAAATTTTGACCGAACACACATAATAAAAAGGCAAGTTTCTTTTTAATAAGCACCCCACATAAGTAATAATAAAAATCTAATTCCAGAAATAGCATATATATTTGATATATAGAGAGAAATGACAAATCATCTTGAAAAATAACTTAAATAATATGACAATTAAGATGGCAATAGATAATTTTATATATGTCAAAACGTCATAAAACAATTTTTATTTCATCTTTCTTACGGAACCCTTGTGTTTTAAGAAATATGAGAAAACTCCTTGATTTTTTTTTTTAAAATCACAAAAAGCCTTATAAGTTTACTATTTTTGAAATCTGACATTCTCATATAAACTAAAATTGGACATCAATAAAAAAAATGACAATTTTTCTTAGTGGATGATAGATTTAGGTCTATATGATATTTTTACTCTCTGTTTGGATAGTTGGTTGGAATTATTTTATCACTTAAAATCGAAATATTATTTTTAAATTTATTTATATCTAAATATACTGTTCAATATGGGTAATTATGTCAATTTCTATCAATTTCCCTAGTTTTGATAATATAAGGAGTTGGAATTTCAAAAACTGTCAAATTATAAGGCTTTATATAAAAAAAAAAAATTCAAATTTAAAGGGATTTTTTCGTATTTCTTAAAACAAATGGTGTTTCGTGAGAAAAAATACTAATAAAATACAACGTCATTTCTTATGATGTTTTCCCTTAAATAATTAGCTAATATTTTGACATGTCATAGGTATGTTTACACTTGATTTTATTTTTCTTTTTTAATCTTAACTTATATGTTATTAAATGATTGGCCCAAAAAAATTGAGACCAAAATAGCTAAAACCTAAAATAATACCAAGTGCTGAAATAATCAACTTTAGGGGACCATAAACCGATTTAAAAAAAAAAGAAAGCAAACTAAACCACTTATAAATAGTTTGAATTGCTTTGGAATATTGATTAATCCCCTCAAATGGTTTGGATTGGATACCAGGTGGTAAGTAATTATTGGGTGGAGTAAAAGAAGACATGCATTAAATACTAAAAAATAATGTAACATCAGATTATTCAAGTTATCTTTTTGATGTGGTTTGAAAAAACACGTAACATTACTTTTTCCTTCAATTCATATGTTCTGATTCCTCAATATGATTTAGCTCACAAAGTTACAATCACATGTTAGACGATCCATGAGTTAAACTTATTATCTTCGTTTCCCCTAAATTAAGTAGATGAAACTTAGGATTACAAGTTGTGAACAATTTAACATTTGGTTGTTATTTGTGTAGCTTGTTGACAACATATGTGCTTATTTGGTTCTCGATTGTGTGTTTTTATTCACTTGTTTTTATTATAAGGATGCAAAAATGGGAGATTGTTAGGTTTTAAGTATTAGTGTTTGGCATCTTATGATCATTTGGATCATTTGGGTTGTAATGGACAATTTAAATTTCTTTGTCAATGTCCTTTTGTGTTTTTCTTTCAAATGTATTTAATTTCATTTGTATAACCTCTGCTTCTATTGCTTGGTGCAACATGCGTCTCAATTGTTTGAATGTCAACGTTCTCGAAGATTGAATATCGCTACATTACGTGATCAGTAGCTGATCAGTTTGTCTTGTTAATAGCATTTGTAGTAATTCTCGTTCTTGTCCTAAGTACTGTTTTTTAATTGTCTCACCACTTGTTTTGTATGTCTAAACTTTTGATGGAAATTCTTTAATTAATGTTTACACTTCGTCAAATCCCTAGCATTAATGTTCAAATATTTCTTTCTTTCTTCTCTTAGAAGTTTGCTAATTAGCAAACATTCCTTTTGAAATTACTAGCCTTTGATACACATTTTCTACATTATTCGAACAAGGGCTCATTCTATCTTTTCTTCATCTAGCCATAAATCTTAAAGTATTGTTCTCCATTTCCCTTCATTTTCTTTGTTTTTGCGAGTCCACTACTTGATCATCACTTAAGGGAATCAGGTGGTGATTTGATAACAAAAGGGATCTTGTATATATTGGTGGCAGCTGCTGAAGGGATTTCAGCATCTTAGCTTGGTTGAAAAGAGTTCAACCATTCTACCTCTGAAGGGATTTTATTGGTGACTTGAACACTAGACAGATCCTGTACATATTAGCTATAGCTGAAGGGAGTTTGGCACCAGCTGAATCTGTAGGGATTTTAATAACCATTAATTCACATCCAGGAGCTATAGTGTTCAAAGCATTCTTCATGTGAGGAGTGGATATATCATCAAGGGACAACTAGAAAGAAATTCTAGAATACATTTTTTAAGACCTTGATTGTGTATTTCTGTTTGCTCTTAGCAATTTTTGCTCTTTGGACTTGGGGCCAGTTTGGTAGAGATGTAGATTTTAAGGAAAATACTTTTAGCTGTGCTAAAAGAAAAATCAACTGTAACGTAAAGTAGCAGAGTGTTTGGTAAACTGTAATTTTAAAGTGCTGTGACTTGAAAAAGCTGTATTAAAGTGTTTGGTAAACTCTATGACTGAATTATTGTGCAAATATAAAATGACTAAAATAAACATCATTATACAATCATGCATATTTATAGAAAGAGCTTATTAATATTTTTTACAATTATGCATATTTGTACATACTAAAGATACTAATACTTTTTTTTAAAAAAAAAATTGATATGAAAATAAACTCAATTATATTAGTTACGTTAAATTTATTTTATTTTATTTTAATTTACTTTATTTTCATCTGAATTTAAAATTTCAATAAAGAATCAATTTAGTTACTTCAAAATAATTAATATGAAGAGTATTTTAGTCAATTATGATTTAAATATATTAATAATTTTTAAAAAAATTGATATGAAAATAAATTCAATTAAATGTGTTGCATTTTTACTTTTAAGTTGGGGTATTTTAGCTATTATGATTTATTCATTAAAATATAGTGTAGATTCCTGCATAATCTAAAAGCCAAAGATGTTTTAAGATAGCTTTGGCTTTTGGCTGTAACTTTATCAAATATTATTGAATAATCTGATTTTGAGGTTTTTACCAAACACCTTTTGGCTCACAGGTTGTTCAAAAAATACTTTTAGCTTGTTAAGAAGCTAAACCAAATGGGCCCTTGGTCCCATAGATGTTGGCAATGTTTTTGCATTGTTGAACCATTAGATTTGAGTTTCTTGAGTAGTGTAGTTGCTTAATTGATTAATTGAATTCATAAGTAAAAGCAATTCTAAGGACGGTAAAATCGATTAAAATCAAACCAACATAAGTTTCTTTATTCTAGGCTTTGATTAGAAATTAACCTTAAAATTACGAACCTTGTTACAGGCCAGAGAGCATTACATGAGCATTTTTCTTAGCAATAAGCATATACGTACCACAGCTGATATTAATGACCAGTTAAGTTTAAATGTAAGTTCACTTGAACGAACTAGTATTACTGGTATTTGCGCAAGAATACAACGATGAAACAATGAACCACAGCATTTACTCTCTTGATTTAGGATCCAGTGGAGAATATTATTCACAAAATTTAGAAACTCACACTTATTGAGAAGGAAAGCATCTATTCACAGATGAGCACCGAAAAAAGGGTTACACTCTCCAAAATTAATTTGTTTTGTACACCAAAAGAGTTCTATATGCCTTTACATCATTCAGAAATTAAAAAAATACGAAAGGATCAGGTGAAGGAACCTGTTTTTTGAGGATCAATTCGTAATAATGAAAAGTTATTTAAAGTGCTAAACTTTCAGCTTAAAAGCGATTACCAAAAGAGAAGCTGAAAGAGTTCCATATATTTATAGCAAAAAAGTGAAAAGAAAAAGAAGGGGAACAGAATCTTGATATTTTATGCACTTAGTGATATTAGAATGTGTACTTGAAGGAATCAAGTGGTGCTCATCATGATGAACTGTAAAGGATTATGAATCATCTCGAGCAAAGTACCATAGACATATATATGGTCCTCCGATATAGCTAGCTAATAATCACATCACAAAGTTGTCCAATATTGTCTAAGTTCATCATATACGATCATTTAATTTTGAGGCTAAACCTTAAAATCAATGAACACAACAGAGTAATCCCTGCAGCCCTCGCTACAACTGCACGTTGTTTTTAAAAGTAGTAACTATATGAGAAGGTAAATGCAAAAAGAAGTCGAAGAAGTGGCACGGAAAAGCGTCTTGAAAAAAAAAGAAAAAAAAAAAGCCAGGAAATGAAACTTATATTGTTTTTGGGAGAGAGAGTAAATATAGCTATAGCTATAGCTATACTCCTATATCTTCTCATGCCTAGAAAAATTGTGTCCAAAATGGAAGTCCTAGCAAGGTAGTATCTGTCTGTGGTTAATGTCATGACAGAGAATATCTCTGGGCAAACTCTGATCAGGAGCACAAACATTATACTACTTCTATTAGAATCCAAAGAAACTAAACAAATATAATTAAACAATAAGGATCAGAAATCACAAGCCAGGGAAAATGTTGTTTGCAGTGATCAAAAGATCAAGTATACTACTATATATAGCTAGGGTTTTAAGGAGAGGAGCATCCATTTCAGAATCAATAAGACAAAAACTGTTCTATTTTTCGGTTCATGTAAACAAATATTATTATTGATAAATGAAATATGTATATAATAATTATATATTTACCTACCACCTTTTGTTTCTCATCACAGTCAGTCGCTGATTCACTCTTTCCCCATCCTTTGCTTCTCTGGTGCCGATGAGAGAGACTTTAACGCTTGGTTGGAGTTCTGGCTGTGTTACCTCGAAAAGGAGCTTTTTACGGAGCAGCGCACGTGTGACCCAATTCCCAATGCAGGCAGCAGCACCCTACCTATCTACCACTCTCCTCGTATTATAATAATCAACCCTAATCTTACCCCTTTATTACCCCATAATTTCCTCTATAACCTCATGATTCTATCTTTATAGACTAAAAACTACATAGACATATATATAGTACATACTATTTCAATAAGATCAACTAAATTAGGAGATATATGGATGCCATGATCATATGATCAAATCTAGTTAACTTAAAGTTATTGAGACTCAAATTGATGACATAAATGGTACAAAAAATTTAAAATAGGAATGCAATTAACATTCGAATTAAATTAACTAATAAAAATAATTAATTTGTATAATTTTATGGGAGTTTGGGACCTCTCTAGAGAATCAGAAACTAGCAGTTTCTGTTTTCTTTTCCTGCAAAAAAGTGAATGAGTGATATTATATATATTATAAGACAAGTTAGCAGAATAATAGTACAACTGCACCCCTGAAATTTTTGAATAGAGGGTCTGGGAGCCATCTTTTGCTGCAATCTTAGCTTAGCCTATCTATGTAGCTACTTCAGCTTAAAGCTGCCGTCACTTGGGACCGCCCGAAATTGAGTGACTATTCCGACAATTAATATATATAAATATATATATATATATCAAATCCACCAAAATTAAATAAACTAAAATAAAACAAATAAAATTCAGAAAAATTTGTACATTCTTCTTCAATCAAAAGACCGAGGATGAATACCGTCATTAACATCTCCAATAAATTAAACATTAAAAAGAAACTTGTAAGAAGAATAATTAAAAGAAAAAAAAAACCTGACAGATTAAAATGAAAAGTTGAAACAAAGAGAGATCATCAGGACGCGCATATAGAGAGAGAGAGAGAAAGAGGGAGAGATCAAATTAACTGATGAGAACATGAGATGATATTGATGGTTTTTTTTTTTTTTTTTGATATAAGAAAAGAAGATGAGAAGATTAGTAAGGAGGTCTAGGTGTGCCCCAGTAGGCCTGGTCCGAAGTCAGTTGGCATGAATTCAACAGATTCTGAGGCACGTTATTATGGAATAGAGACGTGTTCGGATCCTGCAACAGCTGCTGAGGCTGAGACTGAGACTGTTGCTGCTGTCCTCCTCCTCCGACCATTCCCGGGGAGTCCAAACCTCCTCCGCTCCCGGGAATCGAGACCTGCCCTTCTTCCTCCTCGAGCGGAAGCCTCTCGTACGCGGCATTACCGAACGAAGCCGCCATGATAACCACCGGACCCGAAGCCATGAGTGGGCCCACCACGCTTCCTCCCACCACCTGGCCTTGTCCTCCGGCCAAGTATATGGTCAGCCCAGACGCAGCCGGAGGAGCCGGCGGAGGGAGGAAGGACCCCGAGAGGGACAGAATCTCGAATCTACCGTGCAAGGTGACGACGGCGCCCGGCGAGGCCGGCTGCCTCAGGGTGACATTGGTGACGGTTCCGCTGCCGCTGAGGATGCAAATCCCCCGCTGGCGGCGGCGGGCGAAGGCGGACATGCTGTCCATGATGTCGCAGCCGTTGGCGATCTCCATGACGTGGGAGCGGAGGGCGTTGGCGCTGTCCCGGGTTATGATGATGGGCGGCTTCGGCTTGTTCTTCGACCCCGCGGGCCGTCCCCGGGGTCTTCTCGTGATCTCCGAGTCGCCGCCACCGGATGAGCCTAGGTCTTTCCCGTCAATGGCGGCGTTGTTGGGGGTGGTGGGGTTGTTGATCTCGTCGCGGTCGCGTTTTAGGCCTCCGCGGCTTAAGCCGCCTCCGCCGGAACTGTTTTGTTCGTCTTCGGAATTTTGTTGTTGTTGGTGTTGATGGTGTTGGAATTGGTGGTGAGGGTGATGGAGATGGAGATCTCTTGGGGAGAGGAAAGGAGGTGGGAGAGAACGGCCGTGAGCAGCAGCAATTGGATCCATTTTTTTTTTTCTTTTCCAAATTCAGCTAACTCAAGTAGTATAGCTCAAACCCAATTAGTAGATAATTGAAAGAGAGCTAAGAGAGAAAGTTAGTACTAGAGAGAGATTTTGGGGTGGAGTGTGATTAGCTCAATTAGCTATTTTCTTGATCTTTTGGGGTGGTGTGATTAATCAAATAATGGTATAATATTACACTAACCTTGACCAAAAGAAAAAGGAAAATTAAAAAAAAAAAGAGGAGGGGGGCAAAGGGGCTTTTTTTTCAGCAAACCCACCAAATTTTCAGCTGAAAGAGCTGATAAATCGCCATCTTTTTGATCCCATCTGGAGCAGCTTCTAAACAAAGCTCGTGTGATGAGTTTTATGATCTTTCTGCAGAGATTTCTTTTCCAGGTTTTATCTTTCTCTCTCTCTATTTTCTCTCTCACCAACTAGGATTCATATGAAGCTTAAGTTTGGGTTTTGGTTAAGGGTGGGTCAGGGAGAATTAGAAACGAAAGAAGTGGAAAAAAGAGAGTAGTAGAAAGAAATATATGAATGGATTGGGTACAAGGGGGTTTTGAAGCTGTCCTCCTAGTGCTTTTTTTTTCTTTTTTTTTTTTTTTCTTTTGTTGTTGTGTGTGGGTTAAGGGGCTTTTTTTTTTTTTTTTTTTGGGGGAGAAGTGGTAGGAGGGGGGGGGTGGTTTTGGGTTAGGGTTAGGGCTAAGGAAAGGGATGGGTGTTGGGGTCGGTTTTGGGTAGACAGCGGGGCCAGGGGGGGTGTGTGGACCCCACCCCCTTCCCCTTTCTCTCTCCTTGTCTCTCCCTCCCTTGAGGGTCCCAACACCCCATGTTCTCTCTCTCTCTCTCTCTCTCTCTCTTCTTGTGTGTCTATAGGATTAAAAGCCTGCATATAAGATCATCTTGTCCGTTCTCATACTGAAACATCACTTTCTCTATCTTCTCCTAAATTCTTCCTCTTCACTAGCTACTCATCAATGTTGCTACATGTTATGTTACGTTTGATCATCTTAAACAAATTTAGTACTTTATAGTTGCTAAAGAGAACTTTCTGTACTAGATATAAAAGATCGAGAAAAAAACTAACCAAAATATTAAGTCTTTCTGGGTTTGTCTTGTTTCAATATTAATGTTCATTTAAGCCATGAAACAGAAGTAGCTAGGCTTATAGCTAGATATATATGATATATCTCTGCCAAGCAGTTGTACTGAATTATTGGATATATCATTTCTGTAACTCCCGCGCATTTAATTCCAATATTTCAAGCAGAGATGTTATTAATTAACTTGTTATGAGCTCTTTAATTTTGCCACACTCTTTATGTATAAAAATATTAGTTGGACCCAGAAAAAAAAAAAAAAAAAAACAACACTGTCACACTTCTTCTCATTAACATATTACCAAACTCTGACGACTCATGCAGAAGTGAACAAAATGAAAACGTAAAAACATATTTATATTTACAGTCAAAATAAAATGTTTATTATTATCAGCATCTCTGGTAAAATTACTAATGAATAATGATGATTATAAAAAAGCTTAACGCTTATGTTTAATTTGAACTCATCATGTGTTTTCATCAGTTAATTTGTTTACCAAAATTTTCATTGACTAAGAAAATTACTATAAAACCCAGAAAAGCCGAAGCGTTTCTAACATGTTATGTACTATTGGTGTGCAAAAATGTTATCATAGTGGTTACAAAACAGACGAGCGTGCGTTACTGCCTCCAGTGCCAGCACCTTAACATATTCTCTCGATTTCAGAAGTGGGCATTTCGTAGTTTAGCGCCATTTGCGGGGTACTTTCGGATAGTTTGAAAAAAATAAAAAAGAGAAGGTGGGCCCAGAGAGGAAAGCATCAAGTGGGGCCCAGCCGAACAATTCGGGTCAAGAGAGTCAGGGCGTGTCTTAAGGGCGACTCTCGTTTTAAGGGGTTTTTCTTATCTTTTTTTTTTTTTTTTTATGGTTTTTGAAGTTTGTTGGGCCCCACAAGTGCTGTTAGATAGACGTGGCTCTTCCCCGCTCCTTCCTTGTTTTTCCACGCTCTAATATGGCATTGTTCTGGCCAACTGGGGTTAGCTCAGTTGGTCCAAGATTTGAGGGTTGTGTGTGTGTGTTTGGGGGGTCAGGGGTTCAAACCTTAGTAGTGTGTGTGTGTCATTTTCCTTTAATTTGTAGTAAGTAGTGGTCATTAGTTAAGCCCCACTTTTAAAAAAAAAAAAAATGGCATTGTTCTGAAAAATGTTGATTTAGCATGTCAAACAAATATAGAGTGAAGGAAAACACTCGTTAATTTATATATATATTTTTAAGTGTAGCTTAACTAATAATTTTAATTTATTACAAATTAAAGAAAAATATCTACTATTATTCGATCTTTATTCTACTCCATTAGGAATCATAAATTTTTACACTTACTTTCGGTGTGACTCGAACTTAGCACCGAGACTCTAAATAGTTGGTACTCTTACCACTTGAGCCAACTCATTTATTAATTTATATCATTATGTGTTAATTAATCACCAATTCGAGACTAATGGAGATTAATTTATTTTTTCATTTTTTATTTTTTTTGTTGAGGTGATCAGGTTAAATACCGTCTGCTACTGGTGAATGTAATTAAGTTAATTAGATTTCATTTGATAATTTGTGTATTTGTTAATTTATAGATAAGGGTAATTTGTAAATACGTCCATTTTAATAATTTGAGGTAAGAAGCGGACGTTCGATTTGGTGTTTCCTAACACAGATACTCTCTTTCAAATCTATAATGTAAGATTTTAAAATTATCCAACTTCTATACATATTCTCTCTCTCCGTCTTTTTTTTTTTTTTTTTTTTAGCAATGCGTTCCTTCGTATTGATAAAGTGATAAATTCGATAACTTAGGTCAAGGTTCTTAATTTAGTTAAAAATCCATTGAATTTAATTTGATGGCAATTGAATGAGATCCGATTAGAAATTGTTCTAAATAAGTAGCTAGCTTACACTCATGTTTATTTTATATATAATAAAAAATTGCATATAAATATAGGGCATCAATCCAGTAGGTATTTTTTTTAATCTATATCTAGAAGTATTATTTTACTTAATTAAAAGTTATCACGCACGTTTTTTTCCTGATAAAAGATAAAGAGAAAAATATTAAATAATGTGTAATTATTGTTATTTTTTTTCTAACTACTAAAATTATGATAGCCGTCATTAGATAATGATACAATGGCTAAAAAAAATATCTATTAGGTAAAAAAAAAAATACATATTAGATTAGTAACCTATATATGTGTGTGTGGGTATTTAAAGACTCAAGAAAAAAAATTCCCGCATAAAAAGAAACGAGTCAAGAATGAAAAGGCTATTTTTCATAATTATTTGGAGTTTCATCAAACTATTTATGGCTATGATATTGCAAGTTTGACCTGGTGTTGAAACTTAAAAGTTAACTTCTCTTTTCCTACTCTTTTAAAAAGACTACCATGGAAGTAAAATGATTGGCATGATCATCTTCTCTCCACCTTACGCACAAACCCCACGTATCACGACCTCAAAAAAAAAAAAAAAAAAAAAAAAAACCCCCCCTAACCCCCCCCCCCCCCCCAACCCTCCTTTTTTTCCTTTTTCCCTTGAATTTGTTTGATAGGCTTTCAAGATACAAATATGCGTTAATTAATATTATTTTCGCTGGTAGCAAATATTAGAAAGGTAATTATTTCTAATAATTAGACGACAAAACCCTTCTTAAGTTGACTTCACCAAATTCATAGAAGAGACATTTTGGATAAGTACTTTCTCATATGAGATTTTTTCAAGAAAAAAATATGCCAAAGAGATAACAACAGCGCACTCCCACATTATACCCTATGTCTTATTATCCGCAAAGAGTACCTTTTTCATTAATTAAGCAAAGAAAATACAGATCACTTTATAAATTATTTCAATTAGAGGTGACAGTATTAAAAATATTTTAGAAATATAATATACGAATTTCTGAAGTAAATTTATGAAAGTATATTTTAAGTTTACATTCTTCAATACATTAATTAAAGATTCTCAAATAAAGCAATAATTTAAAAAAGGACAAACTTCGTGCTTGTATTAATATTGTGCTAGTAAATCTATAAGATAATCTACTAAACCCTTCTTTTTTCCCTTTTTGAAGTGAATTAGTTAAATCGAGGAATAAATAATTTGATAGAGGGTGATCGATTTGCAGTGGAGTTTGAATGGTCATAACCATGGAAACAAGAATTTATAGCTCCAGATCGTCAGACAGCGTTGGATTTTTTTGTCCGCATGCATGCTTAAGATGCTCTCACGTAATGCATCCCCCAGCTCACGTGCACGTGCTCCCACTCCTTGCACGTGATGACGTAATTTCTCTCACTCCCTCTTTGCTTCCTATTCAAGTACCACTACTGGTCACTTCCCGGATTGCAAGGAAGTATCTTTGAACCAAAGCCATGATGCGTCCTGTTTCAGTTTTACTTTGTCAGATAATTACCAAGGATTTATTTATTTATTAATGTTTTTTGTCTAGAAAAATTATGTTCTTATAGGGTAACGAAAGGAATACTCTAGCTACTAGCTAGTGAATAACCTCAAATGATATCTAGTTCATTCAAATGGTCATGTATAAATTCCACCTAATTACAAGAGGTCAAATATTCCAGACTATTTAAGGCATATATAAAAACTGCGGGAAAAAATAAAAGCCCTCTGCTTAATTATAATTTTCTTTAAATTCTATAAGATGGGAATATAATTACATGATTATTAACAAATTGTTGCAGACAACATAGCTTGATAGTAACTCTTAATATAGCTTGAGGGCATTAACGAGGTTAACTTAAAAAAAAGAAAAATCAAAACAAAAAAACTAAACAACAAACTTAACCAACCTAGCTAGCTTCCCCATTTTCTTTGAAAACTTCATATTCCTCCTGTCTATAACTTTTCTCTCTTAATTCTATCCAACTGGAGAGAGAGAGAGAGAGAGAGAGAGAGAGAGAGAGAGAGAGAGAGAGAGAGAGAGAGATTAACACTTAATCTGCCTCTCTATAGTAGGATTTCCTGCTGGTACGTAGTTTTTTTTAAAATAATAATTCTCTCGTTTTTGTGAAGGTCTTTATTGCTAAATGAATTTGTTTGTAGATGAGTTTCCTTCCACTAGACTCAATATTACCTATGTGGGTTTCGTTTATATTTTTGTTGCTTTTTTGTTAAATCTTTTGTGATTTTCTTCATATTTGAACCTTCAATATTCAAATCGGGAAGAACTTAATTACGTCATGAAATTAAGATTACTTTACGCGGAAAATTCATTATTATACCAATTCCGACTCCGGTGGTAGAGAGTAATTTGAAAAACCTAACAGAGGTTTATCTAGAGCTTTATTTGAGTCCCGTTCATGTGTGTTTGCATGCACGTTACTCATATCTCGTATGTGTACAATTGTTTCCTCCTTAGATGTTCAATATAATTTGACAGATATTATTTTATATTATGGTTTATCTGTAATTCGATCTTTTTATTTTTTTATTTTTTGATTGATTGTAAGCATGAGTAAATGATTTATTATTGAAAAATAGTGTTTTAAAATCTCCATCTTTTTATTTTATGTTATGATTTATTATTAAAAAATAGTGATTTATTATTAACAATATATATTAGCTTAATTTGGACAAATAAATAGATATGGGCTTATTGTGTTATACATTGGGAACTTCCATTAATTGTTAATAATCAAAAGGTTTGCAATTAATATATGAACTAATTGATACTATCACACAAGACTTCTTTAAGTAGGAATTTTTGTTTTTTTACTTATAAATGATGAGTTTGCTATATAAATGAATATCCGCACTACTTCCTTTGCAAAAGAAAGAATGACCTACGACAGAAAAATAAATAAATGGAATGGTACGCGGATCTTCTCTAATTTCTCTTCTTTTTCTTTATTTTTCTTTAAGTTGAAGCATAGGCTTTTAGTTATCATATATGTAATAAACAAAAGCTTTGGCAATAGGCTTTGGATATATATATATATTATATTAATATATACTATATATATATCTCTCACGTCTCAGTTCACTCAACATATAGTACGTAGTATATAGAAGAAAAGGTACAGAAAAAGTAGTCATCATCCCCGGAAGTACATGATTATATTTTTCCATAAATAACTATACAGTGAAAGTCAGCATAATTATAGTGAAAAGCAATTAAGATATACTCGTATTAAAGCCAATTCCCCCACGTGATTTTTTATCTCTTAAAAATATATTAAATAATCGAGACATTATGATGATGATTTTCCTTTAACACTAAGATATTAAAAACATTTTCTTTTACCTTTTTTTATTCATATTATTGCATAACTGATTGATTTTAATCTATGATCATAAAAAAGAGAAGATCAATCAATTATGAATTGTGCTAGATATTGCATCACAGTGATTTATTTATTTATTTATTTATTTTTTGTGGATCCTACGATGAGTTACATACATAGAGCTCATAATTAGAATAGAATAGATGATTGTAAGTGGTAACTCTTAGAATATTGATATAGAGGCATTCATAAAGGTATATATTATCATCGATATGGTCTTATATATTATATGTGTCGATTTTCAACATGTTCCCGCTTAGTGGGTTGTCTAGCTAGGCAATGCATACTATTATATGAAGTAGGTTGCTGGGAATTAGAAAAGAGCAGCTAGCAGCGGAAGCTTAAAGTGATATATAGGAGTGTTTGACTGCATCGATCGATGGTGCAATGCTGGATGTAGTTTGAATGGCAAACCAGAGCGTGTGGGCGTGAATGAATGAATATAATGAAAATGAGAGAAAACTGTAAATTATACTAATTAAAAATTAGAGAGATCGAGGACATGACATAATGCACTTAATTCACAGACAGATCAGTAGTCTCTGAGTCTCAGTCAGAGAGAGAGAGCTAAGAGCACGAGTGAGTAGCTAGTGATCAAAAAATTAATTAATAAATATATAAAGAAATAAAAAATGTGTGAGAGAGAACGGCCTTTTGCTATGTACAGAAGGCAGAAGGCAGAGGTCGAATCGAATGAAGCCTTATTGGGAGAGAGTCTCCACGTTGTCTCTCCACTCTGTCCACGCGCTGATGAATTCCATAATCCAAATTAACCCCATTCCTCTTGCTTACGTGTCTGATCACTCCTCATTCATTACATTACATTACATTACCCCACATCTTTCCTATTATTTTCACTTCTGCCATTCTTCCATCTGTACCATCATTACAAAGAATCATGTGAGTTTTGACCAGGGCTGAAAGGCCACAAGATGATATCAAAAACTTAATGCAGTTACGCATAATCAATTAATGCAGAATCATCTTTCACAAGTGTTGGTTTTGCATAAAAGGCATGCACAATTTATCAGGAGTTCGTGGTTGATTTGAAAGTCAAAGTCATTAACCAAATAACATATGTAAAACTTATTAATTTGATCCGTACGAAAATTTTGAAGGGATCCAGAACAAATTAAACCACATTTAGGTGGTTAGTTGTTTTGGGTATAATTATGTCTTGTAATTTTGAATCTTTATAATATTTTACTAAGTTCAAACATGTAACCCTCGTTTAATCTATCGCAATTGATAATCTATATTTTCATCTATATTTTTATATAGATTCCAACATAACTAAAAGTCAGATTAATTTCAACGCCTAATTTTAAATAAATAACGACCACATTGAAGTTTAAAGTTGAACAATAATAGACAAGTTGTCTTCTAAACTTAAAGCACAAAACAAATAAGTTATAATACAATTAAACGCATAAACGAATTTCTATGTCTCAAAGCTAAAAGTACACTGTAAAACCAAAATATGTCATATTTTTTTTAGATATGTTGGTCCGTTTCACAGCTCAATAACGTTAACGAAATCGGCCAATAAAATGGGCTTTCTGAAATCTCCAAACCAACTATTTTTCAAGAAAAATCGAGAGATTTGGTCTGGTTTAAATGGATTTTCGATTTCTAATGTCTTTTTTTTTGTTTTTTGTTTTTAAACTTTCTCCCACAATTTGTGATCACCTATGAGAATTACAAACTCACGTGCCTCGATTGATTGGCCAAGCAAGAGTAATAACATGTTCTTCATTATTTCTTAGCTAGGAGTGATCATTCTTGTTTTCAAAACTTTGTTTTCTTTTGGAAGAAAACGTAATGTTATTCAGTAATACTAATCCATTTAAATTAAATCGAAACATAGACAATACATAAGTAAATAATCATCTAAACTATTAGATAATCAACTGGACTATTACATTCTATGACAACCATGATGAAAGAAAAAAATTGTCCGCTCCAAAAGTGTACAAAATATTTCCAGGGTATAGCTAGTTAGGATATTCAACTTGGATTTGGGTAAGGTATATATATATATATGGTTCCCAATAATGAATCTAGATCGAATTCCTAAACTCCAACGGTCACTTACTATACATATTCACTCTATATATATAGCTTCAGAAGGTTAATTATTATATTACTATAGATATTCAAGGATATCATTTTTATCGTATCCAGATTGGCCATTAGACTAAAGAACAAATTTCATGCTAGGATTTTAGCTAACGTACGGCAAGTATACATTTATATGTAACTTTAATTAATTCAGTCCTATTCTTTATTGTTTGTTTGTTTGTTATAGATATACGGTCAGTTATATATATACGGTCAATAATTCAGTAGGTATTTTTTTTAATCTATTTATATATATTTTTTTAGTGGTTAGATTATTATTAACGATTATTATAATTTGAATAGTTAGAAAAGAAAATAAAAATAAAAATAATTTATTTAATGATTTTTTCTCTCTATCTTTTACGTCTTTAAGTAATGAATTTTGATTGAATAAAATAATACATATATATATATATTAACAAGTGTAAACGATTAGAATAATGCTATAGGGCACTAGTGGTGCCCAACACCATAGTGATGTGTCAGTCTGTCACTGGCTAATCATAATTATAATTTAAGTGGGACTCATGTGGGACCCAGTTTATTAATTAAATCATCCAGTGACAAACAGACATGTCACTGTGGTACTGGGCACCACTGGTGCCCCATAGCATTGCTCAAACGATTAACATCGGGATTAAAAAGAATGAAGTAACTGAGGCATGTCTTGTTGTACTTGTATGCATATGCATTTACATACAAATGTTCATGTGTGGGATATATATATATATATATGTATTGTTTAATTAATATATGATTAATACTGGATATAATAAACTCTTTTTTATATTCTTAACTTTTCTTAATGAATAATGCTATAGGGCACCAGTGGTGTCCAGCACTACAATGATGTGTCAGTGTGTCATTGGCTAATCATAATTATAATTCAGGTGGGGTGACTCAGTTTATTAACTCAATCATCCAGTGACAAACAGACATGTCACTGTGGTGATGGGGACCACTGGTGCCTTATAGCTTTGCTCTTTCTTAATTTAAGGACCGGATGGATTAATCAAGGGAGAGCAGGCAGAATTTAACAAAGGACAGACGTCATTAAAAACCGTAACCCCAACCTTGACCTATATATATATATATATATATATATATATATACTCAATTAATGCCACGCAGCAATAATATTGCTATATAGAGGGCCTTTCCCGACAATCTCTTGAATGAATAACACTTAAGCCGTTACAATTGCAATTCATCATCATTACATTCTTCAACACATTGCAGATAAAGATTTTGGTTGAAAAATTTATTATTTAGATCCCAAACTGCAAGAAATTAAGCCTTCGCAGTCTATATAGCTCATCACAATAAAAAGAATAGCAAAGACAGCAAACAAATCCCGAGATCAATGTGCCTCAGACGTTCATATTAAATTTTTCATGAAACATTAAAAAGCAATCTTCTATAGTAAAAACCAAACACTAGTTGTACTTGCTTGAGGTTTTAACTAGCTAGCTAGAAGAATATAAATTTACTTTACATACCAATTATCATGTCACACGGTCAAGTATATATTTGATATTTTTTTTTCTTTTAGTATACCTATTAATAATAACGTTAGGTACGTACGTTTATGTACATATACGTGTGGTCCTTAAAGTGTTGCCGTCCGTCATTCTAGCCCTTCCTTAAGGGTTATTATCATTTTCCCAAGCTGAATTCAGTACTCGACAGCGAGAGAATAATAAACAATAATAGATCAAGTAGAGCTTGGTGATTGGACAAAGAAGAATCCGAACGAGAGGGTCCAATCCGGGACAACCGGTCCGCCTTCTTCTCTTCTGCACGTTACTTTCATCCCTCTCATAAGTCTAATTTTTTTAAAAGAAGAAAATTGAGCCCCTCTCTCTCTCTCTCTCTCTCTCACACACACACACACAAGAAACAAAGTATTAATCAATGATAAAGACAACAATATTAGAAAAAAGTTTAGTGCTAAGACAGCGTATACCATTCCTTTCTCTAAGCAACCAAACAAAGAAGGCGTATATAAAAAAATAATTATAATAATAATAAGGGTGTTACATATTTATATATTTATGTCTATATAATACAACAAACCATCGTTTTCTTGAGCAGTCAACGGTGCTGGCTCCCACCAAGCACCAACTCCTTTCCTAGGTACTGAAATCCAAAGTCACCTTCATCACCAAATTAACACCTTTCTAGCAGTTACATCCCCACTACTCGATCGCCCTTTACTACTTTTTTTCTTTTCCAAAAAATGTGAATATATATCCATATGTTGTAACATATATGGTAATGTTCGACAACCTTTTCATCTTTCTCTTTAAGACTTAACACATGCTATTTATATATGACACATATATGTTATAATGTTTTAAACATACGTGTAAAAGAATATAATCTATATTGCACTAAATTTGATAATAATCTGACGCATTAATTGTTCATATCCCAGGTGAGCCTGTTTAGAGTGTGATTGAATATAGTTGGCGGGAATAAGTACTTTATTAGAACCTCCCTTTACTTCTATAGATCACAATTGGCAATAAGTAGCTAGCTGGGTCTTTTTTTTTTTTTTTTCCTCATTACTATAGAACCTCCTTTTACTTCTATAGATCACAATTGGCAATACTAAAGTAGCTAGCTGTTTTTTTTTTTTTTTTTTCATAGATGAATAATTATCGTAAATTGTTAGAAATCTATGCATCTTGCCAAGTTTGCTCCCGTATTCCTTTACAGCCAAGTTGGTAAGGCATAGTAATATGCAAAACTAATTAGTATATAAACTAAAGCACTAATCATATGATTAGTTGTTTCCACGACCAAGATTATTGGGTTCATAAGTCATAGTTCAACCAAAGTCCAAACAGCGTTGTTCTCACGGTGTTTATAATATACGTATATCATCAAAAGAAATTCATTAGCCAATTAAACTAAAAGAAAAAAAAAATCAAATTAGTATTTAGAATTTTGTGAATGTGTGAAGTTTAGTCTTCGCACTTCAAGAAAGACATAGTCTTCGCTTTAGAGATCGAAGAAGAAAAATGAAAGAAACCTAGCTTTGAAAAGCTAAGAAAGCTTCGGTGCAAGTGCGACAACAACATTTTGATACTTATCTTAAATCACCTCTCTTTTTATTAAACTAATCAAAACCATTATCTTCTCCTAATAAAAAACTCTTTCTATTAGCAAAGCTAAAACAATAGGGACTACATATGGACCACACTAAAAATATCGTGCAAATTTATTTTTTTAATTTATTTTTTTAAAAAAAAACTTTAGGGCTCCATGTGAAGGGCACCTATTGCTTCGAATATAGCATAATGTTGCATGTTCTCACTCTCCCACAAGCCGCTTTTCCCTCGAAGTGGCTTGAGATTGTTGCACCGTTTCTTGTCCTCGAGGGAAGTCCCAATCGAATAAGCATTCAAACTTTATAAGTTTAAATTTTAATTAATTGAATTTGCATTGTGCATTAACAATATTTTAAGGCGTAAACAGCCGACCAAACTGAGGTCGCCATGTGATGGATAGCGATGGATATGGAATCATTATAGTCATCTCTTCACCTGCTTGCTTAGCCCATTTCTCATTTCAAAATTAGAATAATGTCAACGGTTTTTGTTACACATGAATACATGATCAATGTTACACACATAATTCGTTGTTTTTTAATATACTTATATACGTGGTTAATTTGCAGTTTCTTCGATCTAGCATTAAACTCTATTCATCTCAGCTTTTCATAGATCATTTAGATTGCACCGAAGTATTCTCTACCTTAATTTGCAGATATATCATATTCTTTTTGGACTGTTATTATCAACTCGTCAGACGGAACTTTCAAATTTACCTCCTTTGACAAATGTTCTTTTTTTAAGATTGGCGATTAAAGAAACTCAAGGGGCATGTAATTGATATATAAATATCTAGTTATATTTGTATTGTTCTGCTGCTCTGACTCGGTACTATGTCTTCATCAAGTTTCAATTAGTAATTGAAAGAATTAACTTAGTCTTGTTACAAAGTAGGTCTAGAGTATCAATATCTTTCTATCTTTTCAAGCACTAATTAAACTTGAAATAAAAACATTATCCATCCATAAGTACTGAGCTAAATTTTATATTAAGCTGATAAATATATGATTATCTTCAGACGATTACATATATATATATATGTAAAAAGGATCGAAGTCTTAAAATATATTGTTCCTACATATTTGGAAGTGCCATATTTAAAGAACCTTCTACATCAAGTTTGAGATTTTGGTAGTAACAATAATTAGATTTGTTCTAATAAAAGTAATTTTTAACAGTACTATAATATTTAAGAAACATCGTATATAGAACATTGGTCTCTGATATCCATAAAGATTAAGAATTGTCCCTATAGAATAAAATTAATAAAAATTTGAGACGATATTATTTTTATATTTGTATATATACGTTATATATCTCATAAAAGTTAGCAACCAAATAATAGTTTTTGTTTCCGTTCTAAAATTGCAATATGATATAAACATGCATGGTATAAATAAAGCCTGGAACTACTAAATTAATCCTATAAGTTAACCGGATAAAGGAAACAAAATGATTATAACCGAAAATTCCCACTGCCAAGATCCGATAGCGGCCTAACAATTAATTTAGTGTCACTTCTTTTCTAAGTAGTATATGCATTAAAAAAATAGATCATAGAGCTAGCAAGTTGTGATAGAAAAGCGCTATACGAATTGAGTCTTTTGCTTATTTATAATATTGGAGGAGAGAATTAAAATACCTAATTGTGCCTGAAGATCGTACGTGTCTAAATATAACGAAATCGTACTTAGTAATAAAGTAGCAACTTACACAAATTTACACCAAATAATTATCTATTAATGTTGGGATCGAAGCTTTCTTGCGTCCGTACTGAAGGGGAAGGAAAAAAGAAATGCATCAAACAAGAGTTTGTCTCAAAATTATAACTAATATAACTACCATCATGTATAGATATAATAAAGGTATTAAAAATGATCAGTCAGTTAATATATATGTATCCATAAATAAATCATCAAGTGTTGCAGTACTTTCAAATGACTTTACCTAGCCAGTACAAAATAATATCCACGAAGAAACTAATTCAAGTTAGCCTGTCGTATCCGGAAATTGATATAAGCTAAAAGTCGTTAAATGAATAAGTACTGTTCATAATAAATTAATCGTTAAGAGTTTGTTTTCCCCCCCTTGCCCTTAAAGCAGTCACTAGCCAGCCATCCATTTGTAGCCTTGAAAATTGTTAACCATTACATGTGATTTGAATACAAATTTAGTTATATCATTTTTAATAATTATATGTAAGGGTGTGCTTTCATTATATATATAGCCATGCATGCATTGTCATCTTCTATTACTAACATCCACATATTGTTAACACCAAATTTTCTTGTGCATGTCTAAGCAGATATTTAAGCAGTCTAATTAGTAATTATGCAGAAAAAATAAGTTAAAAATAATTTTCTTCTAATGAATAAATAGGGTGCAGATCGGTTATTATAGTCATTAGTCCATCCAATCTACTAGTGTACACTAGATTTTAGATTTTAAAATTCAATCTAATTAATCCTGTGTTTAGAAGCCGATAAAGTCCGATTGTAATATGATTGGATTGGATTATTGGTTTAAACTTGGGCTTGAGCCTTGAAGAAGTCTATTATATACAAAAATAAATGAAACGGTATCTACTAAGTTTAAGTGGCACCTATTTATTGAGATAGTATATTTATTGAATTAGAGCCTCCAAAAGGGGCACCTAGTGTAGTTCCTCTAAAAAGTCTCTCATGTCGAAGACTGGATTAGCTCCTTTGTGCCTATTGACTACGTTCCTGTAGAACTAATCGAATATATAGTTCCCATTTCAAAAATTAAGCATACTAATTATTAATGACGGTGAAGACTGCTTTATTGCGCTGAAAAATATTCCTTAACTCTAAGAATTATCATGTGAAATCATGTTAATGCGACCTTGCTCAACTACTCATATTCGTGTTCAAATTGACCAAATAATCCGACATTTAACAAGTAGATCCATAAGGGAATGTTTGAGTTTTGACCTTTAATTTGTGCCACTATCAAGGTAAGGTTTTCGTTTGAACCTTCATTGTTTTGTCACCATCAAGGAAATAACACTATAGAACACAATCCTTTTCCGAAGGAGTCGTTTACGTAGACCAGGCATGACAGATTAGTTTCAGATTCAAGTTTAAAACGATAATGAAATTTTCAATACACATAATATCACCTCATGATTGAGTTTGTGCTAAGGTTTACTGAATAGATCCAAATCGCCATTAACGTAGGCCCCACGTGGGTTCCATCGCATGGCAGAGCTAATTAAACACGTGATAAGTTATAGAACCATTTCATTGCTTATTCAAAAACTAGTAATACAACATTGATGAACAAAAAACCTGTCATACTAATTACTCGAGTGTGCTGTGTCCCTCCCTACCTATAAAAATGTAAATATAAGGTATGGCTCACCGTCAAGCTGCTACAACATTTGCCTTTTTCTCGTGTTCTTTTGTACTTTTTCTCAATCACATAGAATACAAAAATAAATGCTTAAATAAGATTGCATAAACAAGGATTACAAACTGAAGCCCTTGCTTCCTTTGTACAAAACAAAATTGCTTGAGAAAGTCACTCTGACCCTCCTTCAGATTTTAGCATTAAGAATAAATAACAGTTCTGCGGCAAAAATATACAGCACTTAATTGAATTTCTCTTGACCACTCCCCTGAGGGAGACTACTATGTGAATTCCTCGGGCCATTCACCTGAAATCAATACTAATCAATACTCTATCCGTAATCGTCGCATTTCTGCACGAAAGGTAGGGGTGGATTGCAGAATCTGGCGAGCAAGAGACCTGATGTCCTCTCGCGAACAGTCCCGTGAAATCCGAACTAGTTCCCAAAGAGCACCTCCACTAATCATGTCCTTTGCATTTACTTCTATAATTGACCCAAGAAAAAAAAAATAATGAGTAACAAGTTTCGAGGTATCTGAAATTTCGTATACAAATGCGCCATGCAATATACCATGTTGTGCCAAATGACAAAGTGCAAGCTCAATGTGGCGCCGGATTGGTGCAGCTTCATTGTTAGCATTTTGTACAATCCAAGGAAGTGCACCATCTTCTATTAAAAGAGATCTGCCATTTTTCAACCCTGTAAGAGGAAATGGTGTTAACATTACAGCATTTTATGTTACAATTTGAAGAGCCAAGTGTTAACACCTCTGCTTACCTTGCGTAGATGCTCGAGACTCGCATTTCGCAAAATTTGCTACACCACGTGCAACTTGAGAAAGAACATCAGGATGCCCACATCTGACGATTCCCAACAGGGCCTTAATACCACCTTCAGTCTTTAGCTTCGTTTGTAGCTTATCTATTTATTTTATTTTGGTGTGTAAGATTAAAAAGGGAGTACAAACTTCAGAAAATAAAATAGAACATATGACACCAAAGAAAAGGAAAATACCATTGCCACATAGATTAGCAATAGCACCAGCAACCATGCGGAGTGTTTGAGGATCATCAGCATCAGCTGCTGTTATAGATAACAAACTAATTCCCCCTTGAGCCATTATAAGCTCTTGATTGGCTTCTGTAATCACAAAAGAGAAAGCAACAAAAAATCAAATATAAATTCAAACGTAAATGGAACAAAAGAAGCCAATAAAGTCTGGAAAAGTGTAATCAATTATTACCATTCATTGCAAGATTGGCTATTGCACCGGCTGCCACTCTACGAATAGTTTCATCCTCAAAGGTTCTAAGAAGCATGAGCAAGGAAGTAAGACCACCAGCTTCAACGATCCTTTTCTGATTTGCCTCTGCTTATTACATGTGAGGGAAAATTGGCTTTCATGAAACGTAAAACAAAACTAACAGAGCAACTAAAATAGAAAGTACTTACAGCTCCATATACAGTAACGAACAGACCAAAAAATGATATACTTGGTTTGAATTATTTGGATGTTGTATGGTTCAGGACAAAATATACAGTTAATAGTACTGATGTCTTGTGTTAATTGCTTATTAGTGCTGAAAACAAAGTCAAAAGAAATGATGAAAAGTACAACATTGCAAAGCCTACTAAATGGTAGAGGTTTACTTTAGGATTCAATTTCTGATGAGGACTTACCCATCAATATGGTAGAGGTTTCTACCTCCCAAAGATTATCGGATTCGGCAGGAGGACCCAGTTTTGAACTCAGATTTGTAAAGTGAGTTTGCGGGATTTATGGGATACAATAAAATCAACATATGAAGTTTAGTGATAACATAACAGACACTTTTGCTCCGGGGGGGGGGGGAAGAAAAATCTGATTTACAGCTGAAGAAATTGTAACTTGCTAGCTACAAAACATAAAGTTTGAGAACACAACGGAAAAGAAACCTACTAAAATTCTCACTGAGAACTAATAACCCACCTTCAGCCGCTAAATTGGCCACCACTTTTACAGCATGAATACGAACATTGACATCTTCTGACTCAAACAATGACAAGATCTTTTGCAATCCAACTGTGAAAGATATTATTTGAAAACAAAATTAATTAATTAATAAAAAAAAATGAGAAACAACTAGCAACAAAATGTTGTTCAAATTATATTTACTTCAAAGAAACATTTGTATAACCTTGTTCAAAGAGAGTGGAATAGGATGCCTTATCGCCATTCTGAGCGTCCTTGGACTGGAAATGCCTAAATGGGGACATGGAAGAATCTACTCCATTGAATGCATTTCGAGGTGCACTTCTTTCAAGACACTTTCTCATCTACAACCATATGTCAAATCAAACAGGCTAAATTTAGTAAAAGTAAATTATGCTATAAATTAAGTGGAAGATGATACGAAATTTTCTTCAACATATATGACCTGTAAGCTAAGACTATCATGCATAATGGGCACAAAAGAATCAAGTTCCTGCTACTTGCCGGAGAAATTTCATGACACACTTCAAACTTCTATGTGTTAGAATCTTAGTTGTCACAAAAAATATACTTCACTTATTTGTATCTGCTTAAACATTTGAAAGCTCAAATACATCTCAATTTGAATTAAAAGCAAATTAAAACTTAAATCATATTTAGGTCCCGTAGCAAATCATAGATAAAGCATGAAGTTTGACTAAAGTAAATACCTGACCGGCTTCAAAACTCAGTTGCAATAATTGACTTCGTAGCACAATTATTTCTTCTTCAAGTTTCTTCTTCTGGTGTGTCACCTCCTCAAGACTTCTGCGAAGCTCTAAAATCTCTGCATCTCCAACTCCCTAATACCCCAAAGTAATCTCTTATATATCATTACACCAAGGCACCGAAATTGACAATGATAGATTATGCCAGTAAACAATCAATTTCAAAAACCCTACCTCTGATGGTGTATAAATCCCTATTTGGCTTTTGAGATTTTTGACCTCCTCTTCAGCTATCTTTCTCAAGTTTATTTCTCTATGGAGCAATTTTTGGACCTCAGCAATGTCCTCAGATGCGGAATGCCCTGGTCCCTATATTTCAGGGAGGTGAAAAAAAAGTACACTCAGTTCAGAACTAAATTGTTACACATTATTGCAAAAGTACCTATTAAAAGTCAAAACCATCAAAATTATAATCCGGTGAAGAATAGTTATACTGAAAATGTGAAAGCTGATAATCAAATATATAATACACGAAAGTGTATGAACTTTAATTTGCTTATCCTGCTTCCTTTTGCAAAATATATGATCATTACAAAGCTACGGCAACCCTGAACAATCTAATAAAAACAATCTCATGAAACTGAGGAATGAGCAAAATTAGTTAAATTGGATTGAGCACATACATGTTTAAAAGTCTCACAAGGTATTATACAATATCATGTTAAAAAGTTTATATAAATCTACAACTGTCGCAAAAATCATCTTTTGAAGCAAGCAAACATAAGACATGGAATTCTTCCAAAAGCAACTACCTCTCCATTACATTTACCATCAACTAAGCCACAACACTCATGCTTCTGTTGATTTAACACCAACTTCTCCTCTAACTTCTTAACTGTTTCCATATAATCCATTTGGCATTTTAGCCTCTCCTTCTACAGAGAGAAACAAATGATAAATTAGAAATGTCAAGCTGACAAACACAGTAATAAATGAAGTACCAAGAAAAGTAACAAATCCAAGTGACTTTAAACTTCAAAGACATTTTTTATTGTTTGTATGGAAGATTCAACAAACCTCTAATGCATCTGCAAAGTTTTGCTCAACCTCACCAATCCTGTTTTGTGCTTCTAGTTGTATTCTTTCAATTTCATCATCAAAATATTTTTGCCGCCTTTCATTTTCTGCAATGTGCTTGTCCAGCTCTATTTCAAGCCTTCTGGACAAACTTTTATAATCAAATTCCTCTTTTATCTTTAACATATTCTCCACCTTCATAGCCTGTCATGAAGAATCATAATCATTGACTGGAAATTACTTGAAATCATATAAACCAATTCAACCAGAACTATTATTTGACCACTAAGTCAGACAGGATCAGCTAGCCATGATAGACACATAATAAAAGTATGTACCACTTTTGAGTTTGTATGAGAACTAACCCTTTGTCCAAAAAGAATCGTACTCGTAGTCTCCCCTCGATGGCGTGGAGACGGACCAATAGTGATAATCAGTGAAGTCCTTGCTGAGCCTGCAAAAGAAGAGAGAATCTAGCAATATGGGGGTGTATAGTATGCATTTTTAGTACATTAACAGTCTAAAAATGCGCATGAAAATCAAAGGTAACGTATAAAGAAAGACTCAACTAGAAGTTTGCTTGGACATGAGATATCTCACCTCCAAATGAATCTCTAAGCAATCTTGTGAGTTTTGAATCACGAACTGGAACATGAGTGCTATTCTCCGCGAGAGCATTTATGCACTTCCCTAGGGCACTAAGAGAGAGATTGATGGACTTAGCTTCCTCTAACATGTGTCCCTCACTTCCTGGTAAAAAACCAAGGTACAAGGTTTAACCACAACAAATGGGTTTAACAAAACAAAATCTAATTAAAAGCAAATTACTCTCTTTATGAAAGCAATATCAGACTTGACACACAAAAGGGAAAAATGGGAAACACAAACCTCAACTAGATCCATCTCATTTAGTGGGGACAGTTGAATTCATTAGCAAGTAATAACATCCACAACAACATATTCAACCAAGTTACTAGAGGTATCAAATGCACAAAAACTCAAATTGAGACAAACATACATAATATGCATATTGCATTTAAAAGTAAACCATGCATACACTTATACAAGAAACTGAAGTAAACGAACATGGTTGCGGGTTTCAATATACACCTGACTTGTGAATACGCTCTGAACCTGCCAAATCTACCACAACGAGTTTGCTTTTCCGAACAAGTGGCTTAAAAGATTTGGTTAGATGAGAGGGCTCCCCGGTGTCACCTGAAAGATTATCTTCTCTTCCCATGACAGACCTTTTAACATGCACCTGAACCAGAAAAAAACTAAATATCAAAAAACCCCAATTATATCAGACAAACTAATGCAACTATTGAAAAGTACTATGTTATGATATTTATGTGCATAATATTTTAAAATTTTGGAAAAATAACAACAGAAAACATTTCACCATCAGAATAGCATGACTACGAGAAGATTCAGTATTCAACTTTGTGTTAGCTGCAATCCTATGAGTTTCTCCCAGTCTCAGCAACTCCACAAAACTTTGTTGATCCCTGATTTCTACAAGAGTTGCACCAGGTACCGAAACATCACCAGATCTTGGATCTTCCACAATGGGTATATTATCATTTGAAGGATCAAGAAGGTCTTGAATGGTCTCCATATAAAGCTATACATGTTTGTAAAGAACAAGAATTTCAAATTGTGATCGAAGACGGACACAAATACAAAACATTCATGAGAAGTAAACAAAGAAGAGAGATCTAAAAACTATTTTTATCATAAACAACTAAAACAAATTCATTAATAAAACATATCAATTGAGTGAAACTTTGATATAAGATATATAATGATGCAGTAATTTAGTAAATGATATAACCTGCAAATAAGAGACAGTGACTGAATCCGTGCCTGGAGATATATTTTCTAAAATATCCTCCATTGAGCGGACCATAATTCCCCGATAAGATGTATCTTCCTCACCTAGTCGCCCAAGTGTGAATGTTTTTCCCGTACCTGTTTGACCATAAGCCATCACGGTCCCATTATAACCATCCAGAACACTCTACAAGATCAAATGATAGAGTAGTAAGTTGTCCAAGTCTATGGAAAGATAGTAAATCTATCATGAGATCAAATTCTCCAAAACTTGACCATCAAGATGTAGAGCAAATACTCGTTTCCAAAAAGTTAAAATGTTAGAAATTGTGAAAGATAAGCAACAAACCTCCACTACAGGCTTAGCAACTACTTCGTAGACTCGCTTTTGTGATGCAAATTCAGTAAGCACCTCATCAAATTCGTACGTGTCAGAATCCCAATTGTTCTTTCTGAGTTTAAGCCGCTTAAGCTGAGGGTGCAAAACAAGCCAAAAATCATCAAGACTGGACCACAAACCAAGCTTTAACTAAACAGAACATAATGCCCGTATGATCTTTAATAAGGTGAACTTAAATGTTAACTACTGAACTGACATTCTGAATTTTGACAAACGATACTGAGAACAACAATATTGAGAGTACCTCAGGCTGCAGTTCTACACAGTCAGCAAAATCCGCATCTGCCGCCAACTCTTCCGGATTTCGGGGTCGCAATCTTATGGCCACTCGAACTCTTCCAGGTACTATTTGAGGGGGAAAACGACCCAAAAAAAAAAAAAGAACAAATGCAATAACAAGTTCATCATTCCCTCATCTGGGATCAGCTTACTGTTACTTTTTCATACTGCACTTCTCATCTTTGGAAGGATTCAAGCACAAATAGACACTACAAACCAAAGGGTACCATCCTTTCAACAGAAAAACCCCCCACTAAACCCCATCTCATTGATTCAAATCCATTCCCAAAATTGACTTCAAAACTGGCTCATTTCCAAAAACATTAAATAAATAAATAAAATTAAAATTCGAAAGAGAAGCACCCACATTTTGGCGATGGCAAGAAATTAAAAAAAAAAAACGAAATCGAAATGAAGACGAACCTCCATCATCGCCCTTGAAACCCCCGGAGGCAAACGACGCAGGGCTGCTCCGACGAACAGCGGATCCAGCAGAGTTAGGAGGGAGGCGAGACTTAAAGGACGACGATTTCAAGTTAAGCGGTCGATCCAACTTGACGCCTGCCTTGTAAGCAGCAGCAGCAGAAGACCCGTTTCGGTGAGCAGCACTGGAAGCCATGGATGCCGGTGCCGGAGCTCCGACGACGTCAGCAAGCCATGAATGGGGGAGAGCGAGCGAGGCTGTTCCTGATGTTGTTGTACTGTATGGGTTTTTCTCGTTGGTATCTAAAAGTGTAGAGAGAGAGAGAGACTATGCGAAGTGAGAGAGGGATGGAGAGAGAGAGAGAGAGGCGTGGTGGGGTCAGAGATGAGAGACAAAAACTCACAGACGACAGACCAAGCGAGAGAGGAGGACGCAGATTGGGGTAGGAGGGTTGGGTCCCACACCCCCCAACTCCTTTAGAATAGAATACAAAGAGTGATTGTTTTATACCTTAATTTACGATTTTACCCCAGATCTCAAATATTTCTGTTTCAGGTTTTGGTTTTACCAGCCTCCTTGTCTGTAATTTTATTTTATTTTTCCTTTTAAGTCAAAAAACATCTCCCTCCAAATTCAAAAATAATTTTTTTTTTTTAAAAAAAAGAGAAAATTTATACGTAATCTAATGGATGGTTGGATGGATGTTACTGTTTTACGGCTCAAGTAGTTCCCGACATCTATCCAGTATTTACTATTTACAGTTTTGGAGTGACAACTGACAACCGCCTCTTGTTACGCCTTAATTAACTTTTTTTTTTTCCCTTTCTTTTCCTTTTTTATGTTAGGATAATGAGTATAAATTTACCCAAAAAGAAATTATAGAAATATCTCGTCACGCGAGAATTTCATCCCCATATATTTTGATCAAAATCAACTAAGAATTTTATTTTTAAAAAAGTCAATGTACTATTAATCGAAGTAACATAACCCTTTTTTTAAGGGGGAAAAAAAGAAAAATTGAAGCTCAATTGTATAAGATTCTTGAGAACTGATAAAATAAAATTCTTTTAAAAAGAAAATACTCAACAAGGCTAATTAAATTTTTAAAAAAACTTGTAGGAGAGATAAGACTTCAGTTTATTAAATCTCTTTTTTTTTTCCTCTCTCTCGTCCACCAACCACCGTAATTCCATCTTTTCAAATATCAATTTTGATAAAATTAGACTGATTTTCAAATTCAATAGATGTTTTCGTTATTTGTGAAAACTAATAAAATAAACTAAATACTTCACCTAAATATGGCACCGACAATTTTCTACATGACATGGCAATACGACTCCAAAATAACATGAAATAAACGAATTTAGGTAACCTATTTAATTTTTGTGTTATTTATGGATTAACAATTGTAACATGAATAATAAATGAATAAGTTTCAGATCAACCCACTTGATTCGAAAATGAATAATATAATACGCTTAGTTAAATGGGTCGTGTTTTGTTGTGTCGACACGACATGAATGTGACATATTTATTAATATTTTAATATTTTTAACATGATTTTGATTAATTCTAAATATATTTACATACATTTAGTTGAATTAATTAATGTGACATATTAATTCTAAATATATTTATTAATATTTTAAATATAATTTTGATTAATTCTAAATATATTTACATGCATTTAGTGATTAATTAATGTATAATCATGCTAAATATAAGTAATCGTGTTAATTTTTAATAATCGTGTCAAATGGTTCATAATATGATACAGAAAATATTTATTACTTGTTATACGTGTCATGTCGTGTCACACCTATATTAATCATATTGTTTTCAAATTTATATTTTTGGCACGCTTATTAATCATATCATGTTCAAATTGGGATATTATCGTGTCAATAATACGAATTACCAGTCATACCTAAACGTAAGTAAGTAAATGTTTTTCTTTTTGTTAAATTGTTTAAATGTTTCAGTCTATTATTTTCGAATTATGTCATTAATTATAGTTTTTTTTAGTAAATTATTTATCACATTGTTGAACCATCCGTCACTAAGCTGTTACACAAAATTAAGATGGAAAATAGTCACATAATTACTTTATATGATTAACATAAGAAAGGCTGATTGGTAATTTTATAAGTCCTTTCCGTGAATACTTTAATTAACTATATCTAAATTGTCACAATTGGAGTGACAAATTGTTGAAAACCGAGACAAATTAAAGCATATATATTCATATTGAGTAATGTTATAGTGTCCAACAGCACAATGATGTGAACAGAACAATGATGTGATCAGTCTCTTATGGTGATTCTAATTAATAAACTGGGTCCCATATTGTCCCCACTTGAAAAATAATTATAATTAACCCGTAACAGATTCACACATTATGTGTACTGGACATAATATGGTGCCCCACAGTGAAGGAGCATAAACATTTTTTTAGGGGGGCATACATTAAAAATTTTTTTAGCTAATTTTGAAATACATTAGTCAATATAGACCACTATAGAATTAAAAAAAGTATTTAAAGTGAGTCTAAAGAAAAATTATCCAAAGTGTAGGTAAAATTTAGGACTTCAAAATAATATAAGTAACGTTCAGAAATTTAAAAAGAATTAGTAGGTCATATTAGGGGCATTATTGAATTTTTTATTAAAAAAAGACAAAAACCATAATTACAAAAATTTAGAGGGACAAATAAAGAATAAAAGTGAAATTTTAAGATAGAATGGAGGCAAAAGTATAATTTTTAAAAAAATGAGGGGCAGCCTGAAGTGGCTCTACCGTTAGTGCCCATAACATTACTCATTCTTACTCGAATAATTGAATTTCATGTATCTCTTATTTTATCTAATAAAGGTATCTAAAACAAATTATTGCATAACAACTAACAATATTTGGAAATATTCACTTGAAAGTAGTAATCCAAATATTGTCTTCTAGATATTGTAAACGGAATTCAATTTTAGTTGGATTGTCGTTATTCATAACAGTTTGATGAAGTAATAATATTGGTAAGAATAACTTTATGGTCTTTCAATAAATTTGAAGGTGCTAGGCTGTTGAGAAGTTGATAATAAAGAGTCTGCCCTTTGAAACGCATTTTCTTATAGCTACGTAACATGTCCAATAGGAATGAGCAATCCTTGTGTGTGTTTTTGTGTTTTCTTTTTAATTGAATTCATTGTGCCTTGCATTATAAGAAATTGACGAATATTTGTGTTGGACCGTCACACTCTTAAGCCTTATAACGCGAGCTAAGTTGACAATGTCTTCCTTTTCGGGAAGTTTATATAATAATCTTCTCTTATTATTACATAATAATAATAATTATTATAAACTCAGATCTCACTCATCAAGTTAAGAATTAAGATACACTTTCAATATTAGCGATATATATTTTTATAAATATTACAAATGAAAGAGAGAATAGAATGAGATTGCAATTAATCAAACTGTTGTATTATTGTAGTATGTAACAGAATGTTATATTATGTAGGTACGTAGCATCAAAATCGGAAAGCATGTGAACTAACCGGTCCAAGTATACACGGCTATCTAACTTGTTAATTTGAGTGCGTGTTTATTATTCTCTGTTTAAATTGTTAGTTGAACAATATAATTTCAGTATCATAAATAAGGAAATGGTTCGGTTGGTTTGGCGTATTCAGTTCTATTAATTTTATGAATAAGCATGTGATCACCGTTTGCTTCGAAATAAATTTTCTAAAGGTAATGTCACTAATGTCTAAAAAAGTGAAAGAAACTGACCTATTTTATGCTTAGAAGCTAACCGAAATGGACCTTCAACCAAGGCACGTCAAAATATGTCTTATTAATTTCTTATGAACGAAAAGTTCAATTTAAACTTCCATTAAGGGCAAAAAGGTCCCAACCGCAAACTTTGTTCTTTGTCCTGCGAAATATATAAACACAAATTACAAATGTAGAATGACAATGTACATGCTAGATTTGTTGCAAGTATATGTTTTTTCCCCCCTTATGAACTAGGTAGCTTAAGTTCGCAAGGGTAAACTATATACTAATAGTTTCAAGAGTTGATGCAAACTTTCGCACCAAATACCCGGAGTATGTAGTCGTTTCTTGTTTAAGAATTCAACTCTGTGTTTTTTTTTCCAAAAAAAAAAAAAAAAAGAGAAATGGCCGTTCAAAGGAGCTCCAACCGGACCAACCCGGTAGTTTTCCAATACTTTAAAGGCATATTTACTAATCTATAATAAAGGGACAAAGGAAAGGCTTTTTCTTTCACGTATTTATATACTAATAGTTACGTATGAAAGAGAATATTAGTCTTTTTTTCTCATTATTTTTTATTCTCCTCATTCTCTTTACAAACTAGTAAACGTTACCTTATAAATTAGTGATATGATCGATTGAGCTAGCAAGTGAAGTGACAATTAACAAAAGTTCAGTAAATATGTAGGAGTGTCGATACATACCTTGAACCCCTAAGGAATGAGATATTTATAGGGAGTTTGTCACAACCGGAAATCTAAAGCCGTGACTTTTAGTAATTTTGGGTGTAAATAAAGACAAATAAAAAATTTGCAAAAATTCGAAAGAAAATAAGTACTTGGATTTTACATTATAGTCTTCAAATCATTAGAAATTTTGTATAAAAAAAAGGGGTCTTTCTTTAGTTTAGTTTATCAAGAAAGAAATGTCAATTAAAATTCAAAAAAACATAGTTAAGTCGTTTAAAAACTTGGCTTAGTAAAACTTTAGTGTTGAATGAATGAATCTAGTATATCTTGAGTCTAAATGTCCAAAAATTTAATTTAAAGAGTTAGTCATAATTCCAAGTATTTAAAATTTTGAAAATATGCTCCTTAGGAATCATAGCATCCCGTATATACACTAAATCCTCAAATAGTAATAAAGACATCCTCATACATTCACTTAACAGGTATAACAAATTTGGCTAAATAGTTAGACATGAAGAAAGAATAAGACAGTTTCTTATAGCGAGTTCCTTGGTCTCGATTTTAGACATCTTTGTATGTATTTTATATACATGGCTCTGTCGTTAACTCACATAGTTATTGTATTGTTCACCATATCAAAATGGCACAAAATTTACAGTTCCAACCACGTCCATTAGATACATTTTACCTTTTAGGGATGAGTGTTACTCTTGCTCACTCCAATATAGGATTTGCACGAGACAACAAAAAGATTTGTCCTCTTGCTCATTTATGGAATTTACATGTGTGAAGAGCATGATTTGTGTTCTTACTCGGTCTTGGTCATAGAGTTCGAACACGGGAAAGGCAAAATTCATGCTTTTGTTCTTTCTATACATCATACTTGTTATCCACTCTTCTCGGGCATAGACTTGTTCTTTGATCTTTACACACCCTATGTTTATTGTCTCGTCTCGTCTCCTAGAATACCATATTTTTGGCAAAACATATTTAAAGTCTGCTTATACATGCATAACAGTAACTATAAAGTAAGTTTGGCCGGTTACAAATTATAATAGACAGGTTCTACCTTGACCTAAAAGAACTGCTTTAGTTCTAACTTCTATCCTACCATGTATTAAGGGAGGTCTATTATAAGAGCCGTACTTTTGCCCCTACATAAGAGCATATTATCAAAATCGTTGGTTGAAAATAAAGTATTAATACATACAAGATCTGATGCACCTGATATACAAAGAAAGAAAACTCAAAATATGGAGAAAATAGTATGACCATGGTTGTTAGTTGTTACTCTAGCATGCATCATAGAATTTTTAGTAGATAAATTGTGATTGAAATTTCCCAAATTTATATGATCGTAATGGAATGATAAATATATTTAGGATGAGAAGCTAAACTATACAAGAAAGTTAATTCCATTTTGTTGAAACAAAAATCACTATCCGAACCATGTGCTTTGTAATTAACTTATTTATACTAAATATTTAACAGTTTGTGACAAAAAGATTATTGTTTCAACAATTATATAACTTAGGGACTATTACTATGTAAATTAAAAATTCAGGGGGTAAAGTGATACTATATATATAATTCAAAGCTATTGATATCATTAACCATATATATATATATAGTTACCAATTCAGTAGGTATTTTTTTTTTACATATCTGTTTTTTTTTTTAGCTGTTAGATCATTGATCTAACGATTATTATAATTTACGTAACTAAAAAAAAGTTAATAACAAAAATAAATATCCATTATTTAATATTTTTCTCTTTCTCTTTTTTTAATCATGAAAAAACGTGCGTGATTAATTTTATTTACCCAAAATAATTATAAATAGATTAAAAAAAATACTTGGTGCCTATATATATATATAAAAGATCAGGTAGAATTCTTTCATTTCAGCCTTGGGATATGAATTGTTGGAACTTATTAGAAATTACAATCCACCCTGTATTAATATTAGACAAAAGGAAAAGAAAATTGGCGGTGAAAATTTGGCGCGATTCACTTAGAATATGAATCCGAAAACACGGAATGCAAGCCTTCAAGTTGTACCAGGGTCCCCACCTAAGAAACAGAAAATGGGGAAGAAAAATTCGCATTCCCCTAATGAGACAATCTTAAATTTTAAAAAGGATTACAGCTTACTGGGATGAAGGGTCAGAAAAATTATTAAATACATAAATGAGGTTGGCACCATGATTAGGAAGTGTAAAAGTCTCACTTTCATCACTTTTCATACAAAATTTTGTCGAGGCCATAAACTGACAGGACAATGGCTTAGTTTAGTGTTTTTTTTCTTTTTTGAAAAAAAAAAAAAAAAAAACTCTACTTGCAATGTTATCACTGTTCATAGTTTATAATTTATACATATTCTCATTGATTTGGAGCTTTGTCATTCCCAAATTATATGATTATTATTATTTAGAGTGCCCAAATGGCCCACATAATCTTAGTCAATTTCTATGTTTGGCAAAAAGGAGACCATAAGCAGCAATAGATTTGCATGAATTAACTTCATTTATGGTCTTTCTTTGACTAATGGTCCCATTCTTCTGCAAGGTCTAGATTCTTTTGTTAATTTGTTGTTTATATTTTTCAATTTGTTATTACAAACTATAAGATCTTGTTACTGTATACTAAGGACAAAGTTCCGAGCTATTCAATTTCAATCTTAACTGGGCCTTCTTTAACTGGGTCTGCTCATGACACCCACTACAGCAAAAACCCAACACCAAAGCCTCCCTCCACGTCCGTCACGAGGAAACCACCTCCAACGGCTAACCACGTGTCAAGTTAATATTTTAATTTGAGATTATTACTTTTCATTTCAATTAAAACTCGTGTGAGTAACCAAAAAAAAAAAAAAACTTGTGTGATTAGCTAACAAAAGTACAGAGAAAGTGATCTTTACCTCAAAATAAATAAAATAATAAAGGTTACCAATTAAATAGGTATTTTTTTTACTTATGTGTATGTATTTTTTTTTAGTCATTAGATCATCATTTAATAGTGATTTAACGACTATAATAAAATACATGAAAAGATGTGCATCATTATTACTATTTCTCTCTTATTTTTTACTATAAAAAAATATGTATAATAAATTTTTATTAGCCAAAATAGTACTTATATATAAGTAAAAAAATAAATACTGAATTGGTGCCCAATAATAAATAGTGCTAGTCATACATATAATTTTTATTTTATCCTTTTAGTATCATGTGTAACTATCGTAATTCAATTAATAAATAAGAACGTATCACAGATAAATATAATATTAACCAATTAACAATGGCAACTCACTTTCGCGAAAAAAAAAAAAAAAAGAAAGAGAAAAAAGAAAAAAAGAAAAAAGACATATTTTATATTGAAAAAGTCGGATAAAGAAGTGAAAAATGATTGTGAAACTTCCACGCATAAAAACTCTTCCCGAAAAAACTTAAAGGAGATAGACATGAAATTTTACGCAGAAATAACGAAATTATACTGGAAATTCCGTAAACAGAAGAGATTGATTTTTTTTTTTTTCCCTTTTCTTTTGGGATATATCGGGAAAAGATAAAAGTAAGTACAAGAAGAAATATATTTAAAAGAAGTCCGAAAGACACGCGCCCGCACCAAATATCAGTCTACGAAACCCTCGTCGGGTAAAAGCGGCCCATCTATTCCAAAACAAAACCCAGTCATAGAATAATAGTCTACCGCAGCCACCATCGGTGACCATCCTCGTCCCCCAAAACCCGTTTTCTCGACCCGATTCCGAATACATGGCTGCTGACTCCAACGGAATCTTCTCGCGCCATTCTTACTCTCTCACCGGAATTTCTTTTACTTTGATTCTCACCACCATTACTATTACCATCACCATCCATTGATATTTCGAAAACCCCTTCTTGCACTACCTTGTTCTACTTGGATTTAGTCATTTAGTTCGGATCTCTTTTCCGGGTCGGGTTTATTTTTCGGAGTTCGGGTTATCTTTTTCTGGGTTTTGTCTGTGAATGGCTGCCTTGAAGAGCTGTAGCGTTTGCTTGAGAGAGTCTGCTCTCCAGCTTCCGCGTCACAATTCTGGCGATAGCTACAAGAGGTTATATGTCCTTATCTGATATTGTTTTTACGATTATTTTTATTTATTTATTTAATAATTAATTTGAGATAGCTCTTTAAAAAATAGTTTAAGGTATTTCGTCTTATATTGATAAGAAATTATAGTCATGACTCATGGCGTTGATTCTTTATTTGTTTGTGACATATGAGAATAGAGTAGGGATGTTTGTTTGTTGTGGGTGAACTTGTAATTGCTTGGTGCATATAAAAAGGGTAATCTTGTTAGTGTTTTTGACACTTTTAAAAAATTGGGTTGTTACTATTAACTAATGACCATGCCTTTCTCCCTTGGAATATGCCTGAAAAGCTCTTTTTTTTCTTTTTTTTTTTTTTTTTTGTGTGTGGGAGGTGGTGGGTTTTAAATGTGCTTCACCTTGGTAGTTTTGTACTTGTTAATCGTACTTTTTTACCGTGTAGCATCATATCATATGCAAATTCCTTTTAAAGTAAGTGTTTTGTTTAGCTCCTCATCCCCACCAGGCAGGGCTTGCTGATTTTCACACTTTTTATGTCTGTTATTCTTTGATGTTACCGTTTTTACACTTCCATGTGAAACTTTATAAATAATGTGTGATCAAACACATTGGAGATTTTGGTTCCATATATAAGCTGAAGAGGTGTGTACCTATCTAGTTGTTGCTTGGCATTGTTTCCCGTACACAACTGTTCGCATATTCTGTTCATACTAAATTCCGAGGTCCATGTTGCAAGACAGATTATGTTATTGTTTATGGTCTATTGTGGATGATTCTTTAGCGACAGCAAATGAAGCTAATGTGAGATGAAATAATACTGGTTCTTTTTAGCTTGCTCATGCGGTTTACTCATGTGAGATAAAATTGGCCACAATCTCTTTATTTGTGGGCTTGCTCATGCGGTTTACTTAATACTATGAAACAGGAGGAATGCAAAATGGAGAGCTCCACAAGCAGCTATAATACCTAACTTTCACCTTCCAATGCGTAGTTTCGAAGTTAAAAACAGGTAAACTGTCATGTTTGATTTTCTGAAGTCATGCATTATCATATTGAATCTCTGTATTCGCCATAAATTGTGGCTTGCCTTTTTCTGATTCCCAAATTAGGATGTCCCATGTGCATGTCTGATGTTCATACATGCTCTTGGAAGTAGACAAATTTGTATGCTTGTCTGATGTTTGTACATGCTCTTGAAAGTAGAGGAATTTATACATTTTTTTAGCTTGGACGGAGACTGGTTAAAGTTTACTCTGTTTAGTCTTTATAGGAAGAAGACGTATAATGGTTTATTTATTTTTTCTATTTTCCAATTTGCCATACATTACTAAAACAATTCAAACAATTCAAAAAATGCTCTTCCGGTGTTTGCAGGACGTCATCAGAAGATATAAAGTCTCTTAGATTGATCACAGCCATCAAAACTCCATATCTACCTGATGGAAGATTTGATCTTGAAGCTTATGATGCATTGGTGAATATGCAGATTTCAGATGGAGCTGAAGCTGTGATTGTGGGTGGCACAACAGGTGAGGGCCAATTAATGAGCTGGGATGAACACATTATGCTCATTGGCCACACAGTCAACTGCTTTGGTGGATCAATCAAGGTGATTGGAAACACTGGAAGCAACTCCACAAGGGAAGCGATTCATGCTACTGAACAGGGTTTTGCAGTCGGAATGCATGCTGCCCTCCACATAAATCCTTATTACGGTAAAACCTCGTTGGATGGCTTGGTTTCACACTTTGATAGCGTGATTTCCATGGGCCCAACTATTATATACAATGTTCCATCACGAACTGGCCAAGATATTCCCCCAAAAGTGATCCATAGAGTGGCTCAAAGTGCAAACTTGGCGGGAGTCAAGGAGTGTGTAGGAAACGATCGAATCGCACAATACACAGACAACGGAATCGTGGTCTGGAGTGGAAATGACGATCAATGCCATGACGCTAGGTGGAGTCATGGGGCTACTGGAGTCATATCTGTTACCAGTAACTTGATTCCAGGTTTGATGCGAAAACTCATGTTTGGAGGAAAGAACCCTTCCCTTAACTCAAAGATCATGCCCCTTGTCGACTGGCTCTTCCAAGAGCCGAATCCCATTGCACTGAACACCGCGCTTGCTCAACTTGGGGTTGTGAGGCCAGTTTTCAGGCTCCCTTATGTCCCTCTTCCTCTAGCAAAGAGGATAGAATTTGTCAACTTGGTTAGGGAAATTGGGCGGGAGTATTTTGTAGGAGAAAAAGATGTTAAGGTCCTCGACGATGATGATTTCATTTTGGTGGGTCGATATTGATCACTAGCTATTTGTTATGAAACCTTGGTTTCTTTTTCTTGTGTTTAATCCAATTTTAGGTTATTTTCCTTTACTCTAAAGAGGTCATAAACTAAGTTCCATGCCTTACGTTGTAAGGCAGGTTGAACTGTGTTAGTTTTACATTACAAATGACGTTGCATTTGGCACTGAAACTTTCATATTGGTCTGTATCTTAGAGGTTTAATGTGCTTTTATGTAAGTGTTGGTGCTGACATAATGGTTAAAGTTTACTCTCTGGTGTTTTAAACACTTTCATGTTGCTCTCCTATTGGTGATTCTCTTTAGCTTGGATGGTGCTGACGGCAGTGCTATGTTAATGTCATTGGCAACCGAAGACTTCAGCTCTGTAGTTTGAAAGTCCGAAATGAACCACTGATTTGGCTTTGAGATTTCTTTTCAAGTATGCATAAGCGCAAAGCCCCTCCCTATCGACCTAGCTCGGTAGAAACAGCTTTATCCAAGTGTATTTCTTTTTACGATCTTCCATATAACGAGGTAGCTAAAAGCTAGCGAAAGAGGATTCATGTTCATTAAAATAATAATAATAATAATGATAATAATAAAATGAAACGAAAGAAAGAAATCTGCTCTGTTCCTTTGATAATGAAAAGGAAGGGTGTAAAGAGATATGAAAGAAGGGATATATACAGGAAGCAGAAAAAAAAAAAAAATGAGCGTATTCAAATATCAAGGTACTTTGAATTTCCATTATAGTTAAATCGTGTCCGACACAAATGTGAACTCAGTCTAATTAAACACTTGTAAGGGCTTAGCTTATTAGAAAAGCTACAGTTCTTACTAATATATCACTCCGACCCGAAAGGATTAAGTAGTTAAGCCATTCTACATGTAGGTATAACTACATAAGATATCTCACCCATTTATCTTATTCAATTTCCCCACCTTGAATATAGTTTATATGAGAAACTAAAAACAAACCCACAAAAGTAGGTATTGATGGAGGAAGATTAGACATTAAAATCTTCCACTCCATCAAAGAGGATCAAAGAACAGAGGCCCCTATGGTATTTCCTTCCTAAAGTCCTTAAAAGCTGTGTTATTTTGTTGAGAGAATAAACTTCTTTTGGAGCTGAGATAACAAGGCTTGGTTTTCCTGGTGAAGAAGAAGAGCTTTCTTCCTCAGCTTCAGATTCTCTTCCATGATGGTTTGATTCTCCATGTAAAGTTTTAAGTTCTTGATTTCCATCTCCGTCTTTGCTCCCACCACGGCTAGTTTTCTCCTCCTGTTTCATTAAAGAAACTTGTTTATAGCTTTACATATCTTAACTATACTAGACAAGGCAGAGGAAAAAAGAGAGAGACGAGAAAAGAGAGGAACAAACCTATTGAGGCCTTGAACTCGAAGGTTGTATCGCTTCGAAGGGAGTCTTCGAAGGCGAAAAGTAGAGCAAAGAGTGCTACTAGCGGTACCAGGTATGATTTCTGACGAGTTCATACACATTTTGGTATGTCTTTTATGGTTCAGTTTATGTGTTTTGGCAATGACAGAGAGAGAGAAAGATCACCAAATACGAACTACGTCACTCGCTAGAAAAAGCTGAAAAGAAGAATATGGGTTCTGAGAGATGGGGTTCTAGATTTAAATAGGAGAGATATCCTGGTATAATGTAGGAGAATTAAATAAAAAAAGGGTGAGAGATATAGATGTGGTTCGTGTTTTTGTTTGGTATTTGCACTTTGAGAGAGAGAGAGAGAGAGAGGCAGAGGCTTTTGGGAGCAATGATGGCATATAGAAGAGGAGTCATGATTACAAAATGGCCATCAAGAAAATGAGGAATATGCAGTAGAAGAAGATGAAGAATTTTGCCCCTCTAATTTTCTTTCTTTCTTGGGCCTTTTTGATTGCTTTGAGAGTCTTTTTGGGGGTTGGCTTTGGATTGGAGGTTTTAGTCTAGTATTATTGGGGCACATCGAAAACGACTGTATACATAATACACTCAAGTTGGGAATCACTTTTTTGAATTTTAGGAACTTCCTCATTCAGTCTCAAGAGGACATTATGGGGGGGTCCTCCTGTAACAAAACAACTATAAAGAGGCCTTAAAGATTGAAATATGACTATATGTATATATGAATGGTTGTAATACACATCATTGGAATTGAAAGGTTGAGTAAATTAACTAGATGAAATCATTACAGTATCAACTCTTACCAAGTATGAATAACTTTCAAACTAGGCCGGCTGGCTTATATTAATTTGCTCCTCCAAGGGTCCATATACAACAAGATTTTAAAAATTGTCAATGATATAGTTACACTGTAGTTTCCATGTAATTTCATGAAGACCATATCCAAGTCATGACACGTAGGGACGTAGGTGATAGATGAAAATAAAAATAAAAAGGTACATGAATTAGGTCTTTATTCGAAAGAAAATGAAGCACATGCATGCTTTTACTACGAATATTGCACCGACTTGCATTTATGGGACTCTCTTTCTTTCTTTGTATGTTTCTCTCGTTAGAAGAGTTTTAATCTTTGTCAGTTCTATTTATTGATCATGAAACTATAGATTCCATTAGCATGCGTATAATTTTATTTTTCTTTGAATCAGCAGGTAAATATTATTATTCTAGCAATACGTGTTAAAACCAATGGAAAGATATAATACAAAGATGTTCATGATAATTATACATATTAATATATGAATCTTCACATTACATAACTGAGATGTTGGATTAATCTTATACAAATGAATTAATATTAGAACAATAGTCGTTAAGTCAGTGGAATCAGACTTTATTTTCTATGGATACATGTATAATATGAAAAGGTTGAAATTTCTTAAGGTTGTGCCTTTTCTGGTCTAGTTGAAATTACGCCATATAGTTCGCTTGAGAAAACAGATGGCCATGTATGTATATATGTGGTCAAAAAGGTCGTATTTGTCTTTTTATTTTTTATTTATTTTTTAAATATTCGTATAAAAGCATATGTTGTTCTTCTCCCTATGAATAAAGTATTCATTAGACTTTAGAATTTTTGTCTGAAATTTGTGTTTGAAAAGTAGAACCGGAACTTTTTCTCCGTTCTGTTCCTCTTTTCTCTTCTATCTACATGATAAAATGTGTACACAAATTCACTTATTCATCCGAGTTCAAACATCCAAATCCAGATTAACTTGTCCAATTAAGCTTAATCATTAATGCTTATGCACTAGTTTGAAAAATATTACCAAAGCAAGAATATTTTATCAATAATGTTGCTCAAATCAGAAAATTTTGCTGTATTCTACTTCTAGATGACACAATAACACCAAGCCTTGTGTTTGACTTTGTAATTGACTAATTAGATTATATATGAGTAGTTTTCTTTATATCATCATGGTTTATCTTTTTTCTGAAGGCATCACTCCAATTCCAACTCTAGACTGAACAGTCATCACATGGGTTATCACGTGAAAGACACGTGCTGGAACATTTACAAATTGTCATGGGCCACTAAATTACAAGCCAAAGGGATATGTATGAGTACGGTATTATTGGAAATGGGATGAATGAAGAGAGGGAATAGTCAATGTTGTTAGGTCCTCCTTTTTGTCCCTTTTCTTCGTGTAATTGAGTACCAAAGCCATGCTCATTTATTTGGAAAATGAACTCCATTTTGGCTTCTTCTTCTTCTTCTCCATCATGATCATCAGCACCATGTTCGATTCTCCTCTCACATCCAGTGGACGGTAATATCATCATAACAATGAGGGTAGTTGTTGTAATTTGTCTAAACTTCTGCGGAGCCACTTCACATGGTCCCTCAACTAGCTGGCCAAGTACTCTTAATAATGCTATAGCCTGAAACATATTGCGGACCAAGATAAATATAGTAGCTACCATTTTAGGTCAAGAGCTAATAAATGAAGAAGAAGGGGAAATTAGGACTTGTGGACAGTCAATATTGGACTGTAAATATTCTTGATTATGTCTGGATATTTTCATGTACATACTAGAGTTTCATCACTATGCTACTAATTCATGTACTTCATTATTACCCTATATAAAAGAAAGAAACCAAGCCCACAAATTTTTTTTTGAAACCATATATCATATATATTTATATAAAATATGGGTTAATTGAAGACTTGAATTAACTAGATGCAGCAATAATGTTCTTTAAGTTATTTAAACCACACAAAAAGCACGGCTGAAGGGTCTTGTAAGATTGGTGTAGTTTGAGTTGAAGTTGTACAAAAACAAATATTTGTACCTTTCTCATCAAATTTTCGTAAGAAAAACTAGTTCTAACCACAAAACTAGAAGTATGGTTATCAATACATATCTGCGGAGGTTAATTTATGTTAGATGTTTTAGTGTTGGTATCTTAGGAAAACACCAGAATCTGTAATTTGAGACAACGAAAGATTTACTAGAATGATCAATCATCCATGTTTTAAGAAACAATGATGGATCCAAGATTTTAATCCAGTTGGAGCATAATGAGCACAAATTTTTAAGAATTCCAATCATCTAAGAAGAGGTAATTTTAAACATTTGTAATAAAAAATATTAAATATAGATCAATAGATTAAAATTGTCCCCTACGACTTTTCATATTTTGAAAATATTCTATGATAACCTCATTCTCAATTTTATCAAAAATATATTTTTCAATATATACAACTAAACTATTATTGATCAACTAATCTCTTATTCGATTGCATAATCGACTCTTGATAACATTCATACTAGAAAATACTCTTTTCAACAGTAGCAGTAACAACTTGAAGGATTAATCCTAATGTCAAAAGCAAATAATCTACTGGGTATACTTTTTAAATTTTTTTTTTTTGCCTCAACTATCTTTTGTGCGAGATCTCTAATGCCTTGTAGCTTTATAAACTCCTCACTAGAACTCATGTCAATGACATAAGTTTCAAGTTGATCGCCAAATAATACGAGGTCTATTGGAGAAAAGTCTTTCGGATAATATTCAGCCAAATGAATTAATTTTTTCTTGTTAAAAGAGAATGAATCATTTGGAGATAAGCATGCTATGCAAAGAAGTAATTCCTTATTCGCCTCAGTAAAACGATCACTTAACTCTTGACATTACATAACTATGATAGTATAAAGTAATTCAACACAAAAGTGATGCGAATTGGTAACTTCTTAAGCTTTACATTTTGATTTGTCTCGAGGTTTATACATATTATCCATATTGGGAACATCAATATTATTTTTTCCATAGAAAGAAGAAACTTGATCAAAGAATGAATCCCATTCATTATCACTCATCATTTGTAGTCATTGCTTGCATATTTTTACCAAATTCGTAGTATTTATAATATCTTGATCCTTTCTTTGTACTGCCATTGATAATTCATTTGTGATACTTAATATGTTTCTTATCAAATGGAGACCAAATGCAAAATCAAATGATTGCATAAGTTTCAATGAATTATTTGCTTCACATTTTTTCTCAGAAGTCAATCCATCATCAATAATTATTTCAGGGGCATCAATTTAAGATGATAATATAGTAACTACTCTAATTAAAGAACCATACTGTGAGACCCAACATGTATCTGCATGGTGTTTTAGAGTCATATATATGTTGATTTAGGCCTCTTCCACTTAAAACTTCACCATTATGTAGAGTTTCTGCAATTTTGGTGGCTTGATTCTCTTGAAGAATTTCACTCTATTTACATTCTCTAACAAAGTTTGCTACACTTACAACTGACTAGAAGAGTTATGCAGTTTGAATATGCTTTTTAGCTGTAGCTACAAGAGCAAGTTGAAGTTGTTGAATGAAACAATGAATATAAAAGTTTACTACTCTAATTAAGACCATTGAACTTGACTTGTATATTACAAGCTCCTTCATATTCTTGTCCTCGTAATCTAGCAATACTTAAACTATTTCTAGCAAACAATATAATAATTGTAGCTTTAAGTGCGATAGATGTGGTACTATTAACTTAAGTTGTCTTAAGTTACAAAACTAAATATTTGCACCTTTTCACCAAATTTTCATAAAAAAAAACAAGCCCAAACAAAAAACCAAAAAGAAGGGAACTAAGAAAAAAAAAGAAAAAAAGGAAGGAAGAAGGAATAAATCAACCAAAAAACAAAGAACAATCAACCCAAAAAAGTAAAAATTCTCAAGTATTTATGTTGGTTTGATGTGCTTTTGCTGTGTTTTTATAGTTCTTATGAATAAATGAGAATCAAGATAAACTGATGTCAAATATGGGTATTTCAATCATTTTAGATGAAAGTTGAGTCCGATACGAACGCTACGCAAAGAAAATCAGGCAAAACGGAGCTAAAACGAAGAAAGGTGCCCACTGGAAGAAAAGCTATCACGCTGAGTTCTATAGCCGAGAGCGCCGCAACACTATAATAGTAGCGCCGCGGCGCTACCTGAAAAATAGACTTCCAGAGGCTAGAGCACTGCGGTGCTACCCAGCGTCCTGAGCGCATTTTTAGCGAGTTTTTATAGCTAATTTGGACCATTGATACCATCTGATCAAATGGTTGATATTCCACCTAGCCTAAGTCACCTTAGAGCCTCTTAAATATATCCTTAAGCGTCTATTTCAAGTGTAGAAAGTTGGAGAGAAAATACAACAAAGAGAGCTAAAAAATCCTAGAGAGAAAAAAGCTTGGAGCAAAAATCTTAGAGAGGATGCTTGAGAGAGTGGCTTGAAGAGATTGAAGCTTGAAGTTCTACCTCCATAAAAGAGTTTTTATCATCCTCTTTCTCACCCTAGTCTCATTTAAATTTTGTATTATGCTTAATTATTGAATATGTTTGGATATATAAAATTCTTGTAAAGATTAGTATTGGATTCTCCTATCTTAAATTAATTGTTATATGCTTTGGGTATGATGTAACTTAAACTTTGATTCTATGTCTTGATTTCCAATATGTCCTTTGATATCGTTCTTGAATTTATTTATGTTATTCCATGCTTAATGCTTCTCAACTAATTAACTACTACTTGGATGATTTGGTTTCTAGAATATGGCACGTGAGAAAAGAAATTTTAGAAACGACCATAGGATAGTATAACCTAGGACTTGTAGAGTTTGAGAGAACCTATGTTTCCTTTAAAGCCATTATCAAAGAACCATTAAACATTACGAATTCTTAATTTCTAGGTTCGGAATAGAGATATTGGAATCGGGATTTAGGAATGATTTTGCTCAGTACTCGAGAGAGGGAGTAGAAATACCTTCGGGTTTTTAGCTTATAAACTAGGAATAATTGATTAGAATGCAATTGGTGATCAAAAGATATAGTTGATAGTTAGGTGAATTCAATCCCCTAGTACATTTATGCATAGAAGTCTCCATATTTTATTTTTGTATCTATATTTATATTTGTATTTATTTAAATATAAACTCATTTAGTTTGGTTGCCTAGATAAAGTTAGATCACGATAATTCTGATAATTAACAATAATTTAATACCTAATTTCTCGTGGGATCGACAACTCTATACTTATCACTTTATTACTTATTTACGACCTGTGCACTTGCGGTTATTTTATGTATATGCATTATAGTGTAACATGTAGCTAGCTAGTTTCTTTTAATATGTATATGCATACACACATTAATAGATCTCAGATTTTCATATGTAATGGTAAATGATGAAAGATCTATTTTTATTTGTGTTACTAAATAATTAATTAATTACTGGATGTATTGATAATTAATTAACTATGTTGTAACACGTATGGAGAGTGTTACAACAATGAGTGCTTATGTTACAACAAAATAAGAAAATAAATAGAGAACACAAGACAAGTTTAATGTCGTTAAGCTATTTCCTATTAACTTATTCCACAGGGCCATACCCAGAAAATTAAATATTATTAGTAGAGTATAATATTCCAACCTCTTTGCACGTCATCTAAAGTCATCTCTCTTTACTAAATATATTATTCTAGTATTTTATTTACAACTAGAACAACTTCATTTCACAACTACATGCATGATCAGTTGGTTTTTCGTACAAACATTAGCTATATAGCCTTCTCGTTGGACCAAGCATCTCTTAAGCTAAGTTTCTACTCTATTCTCTTGCCTATGTTCTTAATATTGTATATATATATGTGTGCATAAACATGCAGATGATCATCATGAACATAAGTGCATATCTTTAGTTTGACCACTAAATCTTTTTATATTATGTTTTTATATAATTAAGCTCGAAATTTGTATGATCAAGTTCTTGGTCAGCATAGTCTTTTCCGCTTTTCGGTGAGAGTAATCTTCTCTTTGGGCGATCTAGACTAGAGTTTCAATAGTTAACTCTATTGGTTGAAAAAGAGATATTGCTAGGGTTTCTGGTGGTTCTCTTAGAAATTTCTCGGGATTTATCTACAATTTTGGGTGGTGATTATGGGGATTTTCATTTTTTCTTAGTATTGATTCGTGATTTCAAGGAGTAGATTTAGGGTTCCTAATCCTTGAGTCTGTTCTCTTGTGCTTTTTTTTTTTTAAGATTCTTGGTGTTTTGGTTCCTTTGGAAGTAATTTGCTTTGAAGGTTCAGCTATGGAGGACATCATAAATCTGTACGGGATCTATCTTTGGAAGAAAGAAACTCTATATGTATTAAGGGCAATGCTAGAAGGATTGGTGAACAGAGACTAACATTGTGCTTAGTAGGTAAGATCTTCTCTTCTAAGTAAGTGAATCAGGAAAGTTTTATTAACGCGATTAAGTTAATTTGGAAAACCATGGAAGAAGTGATTGTGAAAAATATGGGAGGTAATATTTTTGTTTTCCATTTCAAAAGCGAGGCTGATACATCTCGGGTACTTTTGGGAGGTCCGTCGAATTTTAATAAGAGCTTAATAGTTTTAATTAAACCAAAAAGGATGATCCAACCTTCAAAAATGGAGTTCAGCCTTGCCTCATTCTGGATTTTGTTTCAAGAGCTTCCTTTGATGTGGATGAATCATTAATCAGAGAAAATTTCGGGCAAGATGGTTGGTGTGGTAGAAGAAGTTGATTTTGGGAATTCTGGTAAGTGCTGGGAAAAGTTTATGAGGATTCGTGTTGAAATTGATGTAACGAAACCTTTGAGAGGGGTTATTTGAGTAGAATCGGAGGATGGTAGAGAGGACTTATAGATACAGATTAAATATGAATTCTTGCCAAATATCTACTATTATTGTGGGAGGTTGGACCATGTTGTTTGAGAATGTGAAGAGTTTAGGGATCGAAGGTGAAAAGAGTAAATTGAAATATGGCCCCTAGCTCCGAGCTGAAAAAATAGAACCTAGATCTAGAACATAAAGGAAAAACATGGAGAATGATCCTTTTGGGAAGTAAGAAGATCTTAGATGTTGATATAGATTTAATTGATCCTAAAACAATAAGAGGAGTTGAGTTAGAAACTAGCAGCACTGGCGAAAGGCACGATTGCAAAGTTCTTTATAATGTTTGGTTGGAAAATAAGGATTTCTCCAAGGCTTTTGAGGGTTGATGGAGATATGCTTCAGCTATGGGTTGGGGGGGCTACAAATTCATTATGAGATTGAAAAATATTAAAAGGCAAATAAAAAATAGAGTTTAGAGGTGTTTGGGAATATGCAATTGAAAGAAGCATTCTTGTTAAGAAGAATTAAATCTCTAGATGAGAAAGAAGGTTCTGTAAAATGGACTGATACACTTAGAGAAGAAAGAGAGGCCTTAAAACATGAACTTTATGAGGTTGTATTTTTGTAGGAGAAAGCAGTGTTATTCAAATCGAAAGTCCAGTGGGCTAGACAAGGGGGATGTACACTCAAAGATATTTCATAGCATATTAAGGGCACAAAGGTCTAGGAACTTTTTATCAAAACTAGAATCGGAAGATGGCTCAATCAGAGAAAACGAAGAAAAGATCGTGCATGAGGTGACACAATATTTTGAGAAATTATACACAACAAAATAGAAGCAATTTCATGGTTTTGAAGGAGTTCAATAGCAACTATCTTCTAGTTTATTGGGTGATTAGTTGGAGAGACCATTTCAAGAGGAGGAGATTAAAGGAGCTATTTTCAATAGCGAAGGCAATAAAGCTCCTAGTCAGGATTTGTCACGACCCAAACCCCAGGCTAGTGGCAGAAGGAGAATTTCATACGTAGAAATTTAATAGTTGTTTTAGAAAAATTTATAAACTTAAATTTAAAAAAAAATAACGAGTAGTTTTAAAACGATATTTTGGGAAAAAGTTCATAAAATAATTCAAAATATAAATTTTCACATATGTGTGATCACCATTAGACATAGATTGATAACATAATTCGTAAAATATTTTCAGTGCATCATTATCATTCTCACAACTTAGACATAGTATTTATATAGACCAAATCTAAAGTATAAGCTATAGAGTAATTCTACAATATTCAAATGATTAAATATAGGAGTCTTCCAAGTAGTGACAAATTACTAAAATTAGTAACAAGCTCTCTTCAGCTCATTTTGCTCTTGAGTTTCTCATATCATAGGACACTAACTGAGAGGAAGGAAGTGGGGTGAGCTAACGCCCAATAGAGAATCAATTTTAAGTTTTTAACAATAGAATATTTATTTCTAAATTCCTATATAGTTAGTAACTTATTTCAACAGTTTATAAAATCTATTTATAAATAATTGTTCAAAGGTTTACCAAACACCAATCCTTTACAAAATACATTCCCATATTCCAAAGGTTCACAAATTCCAAATCTCTGTCAATTATATTTCCAAAATTTCAAAGCTTCACAAATTTCAAACATTTACCAAATATATTTCCAAAACAAGTAAATTGATGAGTGATTAATTCACTTACAAATCAAGTATCATTCAGCCCAAATAGTTATAAGATCTCAAGTATTTTTGTTGGTTTGATGTGTTTTTATTTTATTTTTGTAGTTCTTGTGAATAAATGAGAATCAAAATAAACTAGTATCAAATATTGGTATTTCAACCCTTGTGAATAAAAGTTAAGTCGGATATGAACACAACGCAATGAAAATCAGGCCAAATGAAGCTAAAACGACGAAATAGCACTCCCAAGAAGAAAAGCTATCGTGCTGAGTTTTAGAACCAAGAGCGCCGCAACATTGCCTAGAAATTAGATTTCCCGAGCCTAGAATGCGGCGACGCTTATCAAGGAGCACCACGGCGCTACCCAGCAGCCTCAAGTGCATTTTTAGCGAGTTTTTAGGGCCAACTTGGACCCTTGATGCTATCTGATCGAATGGTTGATATTCCACCCGGCCTAAGTCATCTTGGAGCTCCTTAAATACATCATTAAGCCTCCATTTCAAGGATAGAGAGTTAGAGAGAAAACATAACAAAAAGAGCTCAAAAAATCCGAGAGAAGAAAGAGCTTGAAGCAAAAATTTTAGAGAGGATGCTTGAGAGAGTGGCTTGAAGAGATTGAAAGCTTGAAGTTCTACCTCTACAAAAGAGTTTTTTTCATCTTCTTTCTCACCATAATCTCATTTGAATTTTTGCATTGTGCTTGATTATTGAACATGTTTAGATATATAAAATTCTTGTTGAGATTAATATTAGATTCTCCTATGTTGAATTAAATGTTATATGCTTGGGGCATGTTGTAGCTTATACTTTGATTTTATATCTTGACTATGCTTAATGCGTCTCAACTAATCAGCTACTAGTTGGCTGATTTAGTTTCTAGAATTTGGCACTTGATAAAGGGAATTTTAGAAAACCAGAGGATAGTATAACCTAGGACCTGTAGAGTTTGAGTGAACCTATAATTCCATTGAAGCCGTGATCAAAGAACTATTGAACATAATGAATTCGTAATTTCTAGGTTCAGAATAGAGATATTAGAACCGGGATTTAGGAATGATTTCACTCGGTACTCGAGAGAGAGAGAGTAAAAATATCTTCGAGTTCTTACCTTATAAACTAGGAATAATTGATTAGAATGTAATTGGTGATCAAAAGATATAATTGATGGTTAGGTAAATTCAATCCCCTAGTACATTTGTACATAGAAGTCTCCCTATTTTATATTTATATTTATATTTATATTTGTTTTTATTTAATTATAAATTCATTTAGTTTGGTTGCCTAGATAAAGTTAGGTTATGATAATTCTGGTATTTAGTGATAATTTAATACTTAATTATTCGTGGAATCGACAACTCTATACTTATCATTTTATTACTTATTTACGACTTGTGCACTTGCGGTTATTTTACATATATGCATTTAGCGTAACATATATATCCATACTTCCAAATATATAACAATGTGATATAATCATAATGATATATCTGAGATATTCAAATAGAACTTCTGTAAGTCTAAGCACCCTATTTGGGTACTGTAAGTCTGAGCACGCTCCTTAGGTACCATAAGTCCACAGCCCTGTATATGTTATGAATACATGCAACGCTATATGAATGATATTGATAAGACTATGTACCACTTGTTATAATATCTTAAAACAACCATGCGGTAAGTTTTATTCCAAAACATCACATTCATCCAAAATAATTGCCAAAATTAAATAAAGAATATTTAATCATGAAATTTTAACAATAGGTAAAATCATCCAAATGTATGCAATTTTTCACAAAACGTTGGTAATTACCTCACCGTGATAGCTATGCCAAGCTATCAACACATGTAAAATTCTCCTTTACTCACTTTGACGGTTGACTTTTCCAACAAAGCCTCAAATGATAAAATAAACTTCACCACTATGATCATAATATCCAAATTAGCTAGGTTAGGTATATAATTTGACTAATTTGTGTTCGGGTCGAAACCGGCCCCTAGTATACAAAACAAGAATATATTCGAGCTTCTTGTCTTAAAATTCATGTCACATCAAAACATACCAATGTTATATATCAAAAACTCATTTCTCAACCTCACTAAACCCATATTTGAAGTAAAAACTTCGTTACGAGGTCTCGAGCCCTAATTGGGCTTTAATCTTGAAAGATACAGAAAATATCACTCCTCTAAAAATATTTACACAAATACCAACTTTTCTGATTATTTATAAATATAATACTTTTATAGAAATATTTTGGAAAATACCACATTTTCGAACTTGGTCCGAGGCCCTTTTTCAGTATTATCAAGTTTTCGGCCTAATACTGTGTCAAATTACAAAACACCATTTTTGGGCCCGAATTAGAAAAATACCAACTTTTTTAATTCAAAAATTCCCTCGATCCAAATTTCAATTCCAAACAACTTAAACATTTAGTTTTATGATTCAATAAGCTATATTTGCTCATATAACTTTCACCGCCAAAATAAATACTCCACAGAAATAATTATAAAAATACCACAATTATAACTTTAAAAGTAATGGGATTCTCACCAAAGTCGATTCGGGCTGAATCGATGGTAACCACCACTTGGAGTCGATCGACGAGGTCAAGTTGTCACACCTCGATTCACGTGCATACTTACATGTTATGTGTAATGGAGCTTTGTCTAGTTCTAAGTTAATTAGAGGAGTTAAGCTGGTCAATGAGGTCAATGAGGAGCTTAATGATTTTATAAGTTCATAAAAAATCCTAGCAAAAGGATTTCACGTTTTATGAGACAGACTTTTGCTGTTAGGTTTTCTGTAATAGAAATGAGTTAAGCTACTGACCGAGGTACTTAGCAGTGTAAACTTTTGATGATAGACAATATGATGAATGAAAATATTTTCAACGAAAATTGACAATTAAGTTTCCAATAATCTAGAATAGATAAGCTGCTGACGGAAGAGATAGGATTATTTCTGATGTTATGATCAATTTCTAAGGAGAAGTTAGTATTTCTCGATTTTCGTGCTAGACAGTTCTATAAATCATGATATTTTGATGATAAGTCAAAAAAAGTGAAGCACGAGGTGTTCTAAGCATGATGTGTCCGTAAGCACGAGGTGTCACTGTAAGCACGAAGTGTCAAATCAAAGTACGGGGTGTAAATTTCGAAAGCATGAGGTGTCAGTTGAAAGCACCTAGTGGAATAGGACAGGCTAGGTGTCAAGCATACAAATGAGGCTAGTGGTAACTACGTGTCAACATTTAGGCTGAGTTAAATGGCTCGATGTAGACAGTGCATGCAGCGCTAGGTGTCACAATGTGTGATGCCCAAGATTCTCACATGAATAATAAGCCAATAATAAAACATGTTCTAATTGCATATTAGGCATTCTAGAAGTTATTAATACCACTTTTATAGTAACATGCTCATTCGTCATGTCATATGCATTTACATACATATTATTACAACTAATGATTGTCAAAGTGTCCCGATGCAGTGTAAAAGCTCAATACTCTCAAAAAGAGAGCTTGGTGTGTGAGAAGAACAAAGAATACATTCATAAATAGAAATACTATATGCACATACATTAAGATCATATTAGTTGATAACTAGGTCAAATAGTAGTTTTTCGGTAAAATACATTTTTTACGCTTTTCGGAACCTAATTCACAGTTCGTTTAACACGTGAAATAGCTTTAATTTAATGTTTAGGACTCAATTATAGCATTTTATTAGTCGGCCCCGGTAAGCACGAGGTGGCAGTCACTGTACTGAATTGGTGATTAGTTACACTAAGCTAGCTTAGATTCAGCTTAATCGCGTAAGGTTAATTTTATGCACTCTAATAATTAAGCATTGATACTTTATTTAAATTATTAATTAGAGTCTAACTGACTTATTTTTATGTTTAATGATTGGTTATGAGGCTAAGTTCCACCAAATTACAATAAGATTGGCCATATAGGATCATAAGTCAAAGTATGACTAGATTTCACTTTCTAAGCTATGATTCACTAACTTTGGCTAGACTTGGGTGCATAGGATTGTCCAACAACGTGATGATTATCCTAAGAGTGTTTTAGAGCTTGACACATAGAAATTAATGAGTGAAATATCCAAAATACCCCTTAGAAATTAAGTAATGCCTTTTCTTAGCCATTAAGTATTGATTTTTGACCAAATCTGGTCATTTTCTTTTCCTTCCTCTCCAGCTACGACCTGAGCCTCTCCAACATCTTCCTATACTTCTCTTAACTTTCCTTATCCATATCCAAGAGTTTCTAAGTGGTAGAACTCAATTTGGAGCTCTAGAAAGCAAGATAGATCCAAACTAGTCAAGGTAACTCAACTAGTTCTTCTTCCTAGGTTTTGTTTTCTTATTTCAATTCTTCACTTGATACTACTTAAATAATGGTTCCTACAGGTCCTCTTCAGTCGTAAAATCTAATTCTAGGCCTTGAGAATCAATTTGGTGGAGGTAGAAGGCAAGAGCTTTAGTAAAATCTTAAACTAGTCAAGGTAAGATTTAAGTGGGATTTTGAATTAGTAGTGAATTCTTTTTATTTCAGCTCTTGAACCTAAGCTTTTATTTAATGAATAATGGTCCTAGAAACCCTTATATGTTGCTGAAAACATAAAATTTAAGTAGAGGATTAAAGTTAGGCCTTAAGCCCCAAAGTTTGCTATTTATAGATTTAAGTATTTTCATGTGTAGTAGATTAAGTTTTGTATGTTTGTAATCTGATTTCTTAAGATTGGAGTGTATAAATACTATTGTCTATTACTCTCATTTGATGGCTAGTTGTTATGAAAAATAAGTATAAAAGTAGTTTTAAACTTTGTCCAAATCGAAAGGAATTTAAGTGTACTTAGGTTACACTGAATGATCCCCTTGGATGTGTATATGTGGGAATTGGCTTATTGATTATTATTACAGGTTGAAAACTATGATTTTAATCATGTGGGGATGTCCTAAAATAGGG
>JXTC01000643.1:0-121140 GCA_002914845.1 Trema orientale
TTATTGAGGCTATGTAGGATGTGGAGAATATAACTTAGGAAGAGTTTGAATATTGCTATAGGATACAATATGCCAATGAGGATACGCAAGATGAGATGGCAGGACAGTTTGAGAGGTGGAATCATGGCAACATGTCAACGAATGATTATTTTGTGAGGTTCATATTGTTCGAAAGGTTTGCTATGAGCCCCAATATAAGTATACTTATCGTATCGCCAAGTTTAGGAATAATTTGAACCAGAACATACTTGACCATATCGACACCCAACAATTCCGTTCTATGCCTGATATCTTGTTGGCAGCTTAGCGAACTGAGGCCCTAGATGTTGCAAGGAATTCAGGAAAAAATACAAAAGGGAATAACAAGGAGGAAACTAAAAGGAACCAACAGCAGTGGTTAGATCAAGATTCTCATAGTAATGGGAGTTTTACTGGTAATAGATGTTTTATTTGCAGTCAAGAGGGCACAAGAAGAAAGAATGTTCACTTTGCCCGTAGAAGTCTCCTCTCTCTCGACGAGGACCACATAAGAGTCAATCTGGTTCAGTTCCTTACTATAACACTTAATTGAGACCGTAATAATCTAAGAGTACCTCACAAGTGCTCAAATGATTCTCTGACCCATCCCTCTTCGAACTAATTCTTAGCAAATTAACCCCCTCAAATAAACCTAATAAATCATTAATTAATTAGGCCTCAACTCTAGCATTAGTTTATTTTTTTTTTCAAAAGGTTAGGTTACGCCGTCAGAGGTCTACTCAATTAATAACTCTGGTTATAAAAATAGAGTAATGCTAACTCATAACAAAGATAGGTGGAAATTCTTTAAACTAACTTTAAATTTGTTCATGCAGATTGGTGTAATAACCATTTATTTATGAGTGCTTCTCTAATGTGTATATATTTATATATGATTGCCAATCCAGTAGGTATTTTTTTTTAGCCGTTAGATCATCATTTAATGCTAATCCAACGACTATAATGAAATATATGAAAAGACGTGTATTATTAATATTTTTTCTCTCTCTTACTTTTTTATATAAAAAAATGTGCATGAAAAATTTTTATTGGCCAAAATGATACCTATATATAAGTAAAAAAAAAAAAAATACCTACCGGATTGATGCCCTTTATATATTTATAATTTATTGGGGAGAAGATATTTGAGGATCTATTTTTAAATTTCTACTGTGTTCTTCTTGTATTCTATCTTTTTATTTTCACGTACTCTTGTTTTTAATGTAATGTTTACTAGAGTTAATCACTTGAACGTTTTTGGGCAAGTTTTACCAAGGATAATTTTTGCATTTTAATTATTTTCCTCTGGTAAGGATAGTTCAACAAAAAAAGAATGTCGTCAAAACGGGCCGACACTAATGGGCCGACACGGACACGATATAATTTTAAGCCGGCACGGCATGGCACAATTAATAATTGTACCCAGACCGGCACGACACGATAAGTAAACTTGCTCGCGCTAGCACGACAGGGACAAATAACAAGCACGACATGTACGATTAAAAAATAATTAGTTTGTAAAAAACATACTTATTTTAAATTTATTTTAATTTTTGGGCATAACTTTAATACATTAAATTTAAAAAAATTAGAAAAAAATAAAATTAAAATATTTTCTAAGTAAAAATAATATATATTATAAATATTACGTCAATTTCTAATTTTTTTAAAGCAAAAAAATTCCAAAGTTTAACAAGTTTGAGCCAAAGTGTTTAAATATATTAAGAATCTAAGGCAAAATTCACATAGAAAATCTTTAAATATTAAGAAAGAAAGATAGAGTTTAGGTACGTGGTAATCATAACTAGGCACTAATTTAGTTGGAATATATTTTAACTATAGAAATTTAAATTAATTATAATTACTCACGTACACTCTAATATTTCAGTTTGGATTTGTTTTCATATAAAAATTATCTCAGTTTTCAAATAATTTCTTTCTATTAGAAAATAATTAACAATTCATAATTCATAATTACTTAAAAGGAAATATGTCTAATAGTATTAAAATAACTAAATTTGAAAAAAAAAACAATAATGAGAATGATTATGGAACAAGAACAACAAGAGTTTAAAAATGAAAACAATTATGTTTGAAATCATATATGATATAAAAAATGGGCGATGTTCACAATAATAATATAATAAAAAATAAGCACAATTAGGCGTGGAAATATCATAATACTTAAAATAGCTGCAATTAGTACGAAAATAGCATAATATCATAAACGGGCACGATTAGGCACGAAAATAGCATAATATCGAAAATAAATACGATTAGGCATGGAAAATAGCCCAATACCGAAAATGGGTATGATTAGGCACAGTAATAGCATAACACCGAAAATGAGAACAATTAGGCATGAAAATATATAAGCACGATAATGGCATATTAACGGTACTAAATCGGGCACAGGCACAAGCACACGCACATAACGGGCCTGACACGACACGATTATTTATCGTGTCCAGGCCGGTACGACATGATTACTAATCGTATCCGGGCTGACACGACACGGGGTAGGAATGTGCTGCAGCTAATTGTGCCTGGACCGGCACAGCATAACCTGGTTAACATCTCTACACAAAACACACAACAAAAAAAGATCAAAATACAACTCTATTCACCAAAACTGACCAAAATTCCTAATTGTTTATTATATATGGGATATGTTTACTAATCTGTACTAGAGAGACAGGTAGCAAAATGGGTCAGGTTAAACAGGCCGGCACGGGGCCTATAATTGTGGCCCACATTAGAATGGGCCGCGGGCCAGCACGGCTCTAGAGGTATGGCCGGGCTGGGCCTAGATATTTAGGCCCACTGGCCCAGCCCGGTCCACTAAAAATAATTTATTTTTTTAAGTTTTTAAATGAATTTAAATATTAAAATTTTTTCAATACTTATAAATACACATTCCCTCACTTTTTTTTTTTTTTACACTTTCAAATTTCAATCTAATTCTAAATAATTTTCTTAAGATTTTTATTTTGAATTTTTTTTTTTATCAACTATTCAACTTATATACTTTTAGTTTATTTAATTATTTAAAAATTTTTATCAATAAAAAAATATATATACAACTAATATTTTTAATATACAATTAATTATTTAAATTTATAATATTTTTAACTAATTATACAATTAATAATCTTATTTTTAAATCTTTTTATAAATTTGGGCCAAAAACGAGCCGGCCCGCCTAGAAGCCCGGGTGGGCCTACGGGCCAGGCTCAATTTTTAAAATTTCAGACTAGGCTAGGCCGGCCCATTTTCCATCCCAAGCCGCCCGGTCCGTCTATTTTGCCACCCTAACTAGAGAGGAAAAAGAAACTAGAGAAAAAAGAATGAGGGAGGAGAAATGCTTTCCATTCCATCTATTTACGTACTAATTTATTACACATTAAAGAGTATTATATATAACCTTCCTCACTCTATGTTTCTTATTATCTCTATTCCGTTTCCGATTCCCTTTACTGTCAGCAGACGTGCCCATGACGACAACCTTTAAATTACTTAAGCAATAATAAAACTCAAGAATTGCATTGGCCAATCAGGCAAGAAAAGAAGAGAAATAACATATAAGGATTTCATTCAAGCCAGATCAGTGACAATGACTTGCTTAGTTTAAGTTCAACCTCTCTCAGCAGCTCCAGTTTGCTCAAATATTCTTTCCCTTGCCTCATTTGCCTGCACCGATCAAGGTGTTTTATTTATTTATTTTTCCAAATTAAAATAAAGAACAAAAAGAAGAAGCAATACTTATGCACAGATGCCGTTATATAAGTAGCATACTACTTTTTCCAATTAGAACTCTTAATTATCCGATTTAGAGGGAACGGATAATTCATTTAATTTTAGGGGAAAAGAAGACGTATTACTACGGACCTGCTTTTGCCAATTGGTGAAGGCTGTGATGAGAGCAAGCAGTAGAGCTTGAACGGTAGAACCTCCTAGTATTCCAATCCAAAGACCAATTCCTCTCAAGTGTAGCACAAAACACAACAACACAGCCAGTGGAATTCCAACCAAGTAATATGCTCCCAGATTGACATAAGCTCCTAAGTGCTGCGACCCACTTCCTCTAGCAATCCCTTGAGGAAGGCGAAAGTTAGTTTCATCCAGTTATAAAGTTACGATACCAAATTCAAAGAACATTGTAGCTTATCCTAGACTTGTCCCAATGGTTTTGGGAAAGGATTATTTAAAGTTACTACGAACTAGAATATAGTTCTGTGAAAAAATGTTTATTTTGGTCCAATACTACAGGAGATTTCTACATTAAGGCCAATATATATATATATATATAGTGCATTTTCTTGTCCAATTTTAATTAGATTTGATACATTTGCATACCATTTGATTTTGATTATGATTTTCTAACATTCAAAAGTATTGACTATATAGTGCATCCTACTAACGGTTGCTGCAATAAAGTTTCAGTTCCTCACATAATATCATATAGATGACTCATATGTGTTGCTTTATATGACGAGAAAGGTCAAAAGCCAGGGAACAGACCAGAGAGAACGGCTTGAAGGCTGTCCATGATTACTGAGAGAGACAACAATGGAGTTATTTCTGCCACATAATCCACAACTTCCTTTTCGTTGCTGTAGACATATCCAAGAACAGAACGACAACAGAACAGGATCGTGCTCACTGAAATGGCCTCTGCTACTGCAAGAACCACTGCTGCTACAACAGCTGCTTGAGCCGCACGTGGATTCCCAGCTCCGAGTTCATTCGAAACGCGAGTGCTACAAATTGGTATTACACACTTTTCAATCAAAACGTATAAAAGAATTCTTATTGTTATCATTATTAAGTGATTTTTTTTTTCTTTCTTTTTCGAAGAGAGTTGAAGCAAACCTTGCAGCTGCACCAACACCATATGGTATGTAGTAATGTAATGAAGTTGTTGTAAGGCTGCTCATGAACGTGACATGAATTACAAATCAATATCTATTTGACGGAACTTTAGTCTTACTCAGCAGGCGGAAGGTTATGAAGCATTACCAAATTGAAAGGACTGAAGTTTCAAGCTTCGAATTTGGTAGAAACCCAGATAGCAAAATAAGCAACTCGAATGACCACCACTCAAGGCTATTGTTATGAGTATTGGCAACAAGAATACATGTTAAATAAGAATCAGGAAAAGACACATAATGTTAATATTTGTAGATAGAGGAACAGGAAAAGTACCAAGCCATAACAGCAGAAGGGACCCCGAGCTGGAAGAACTCACGAATTCTTAGCAATACATCAATCGAAAACGAAACTCGGGTTTTCTCACAGGCTGAAGAATACTTGATGTAAATCACAAGAAATAATACATTCAACCAATATGAGAAGCCAATGGACAATGCTGCTCCAGTGGTCCCTAGTTCCAATTTGTACACCAGAATCCAACAAACAGGAATGTGAAAGCATAGAGTGGCACATGAACTGAAGAGCATTGGGAGGGTCAGCCCCTGAGTTTGGAAATATCGGACTAATGATTGGAGAATAGCATAAGCAAGCAGTGCAGGTATCAGCAAAATTGAGTACTTTCCAGCTTCATGGGAGATTAAAGGGTCCTGGCCTATAAATTCAAGGATTTTCTCCACAAATATCCAGAGGAGAGATACTGGTAAACAAACCAAAGTAAGAGAAACAACAGAGCAGTATGTATAAATTCCGAGCTTTTCGTATTGCTCGGCTCCATAGGCTTGTCCACACAAAGTTTCCAATGCACCCGCCATTCCAAACTGCTTGCAATTTCGGAATTTTATAGTAAAAAGAATAAAATTTAAGTGTAAGAACAGAAAACTATGCAATCTGTCTATCAAAATAATTGGACAGCTAATAAAGATGTACAAACAGAACGCTTTGCTCAAACATTTGCTTATACAACCACAACTCGCAGAAACAGGCTTATCAAGTGGCCTGGTTTTGAAATAGCTGATCCTGACATGAATTTCCAGATACAAGCTCCAAATAGTATCTTAATTAGTTAATTGTATTGTTGGAACCAGATCTTTTTTTTTTTCTTTTTTTTTACTGAAAAGCTTAATCGTTTGCAATTTTACCCTTTTTTTTGAAACTTAAAAAAAGGTTGTAGTAGTAGAAAAGTGAACTACTTTAAAAGTTTGCATAAGCACACTAATTGAAATAATTTTATCATAAATTCTTTGAATAAAGTTTTTAGCGCCAGAGAAATTTACAAGGAGGCTAAAACCGGTGACGGCGGTGAAAGAGTTAGCGATGGCAACTCCTGAGAGCGACAGTTCACCGAGATGGCCGGCCATCATCACCGAAACAACCTGCAAGAGGTACTGAGACAGTGACACCACCACCATCGGTGCCGCTATGAAGCTGACCTTCTTTAGCTCCTCCACAAAACCACTCCATGTCGTCTTGATCCATTTCTTGTCTTTGCACTCTGCCAATAGCGCCTCTTCCATAGCCATTTATGTATTTAAGTTTCGTCAAAGTCTAAAGTTTTCGTTGATGGTTGATGATTGATGAATCAGTAATGTGGTTCTTAAAATACATTAGGTAAAAACATAAATATTAAAAAAAAAAAGAAAAATAAAACTATTTAGCTGCCTCTATCAAATTGCCTTTTAGGGTGCATCAGTCAAAAATACGATAGCAGTACTCGTGCTGAGAACAACATTTATATTTATTTATAAATATATGTAGTATAACATGGTGTTAATTCACATTTAAAACCAAATGTGCTATCAGACTATCTCATGTAATAAAACATTTATATATACATAGGCAGAGTTTTCAACGGATTTTTTTTTTTTTTTTTTCTATAGACTAACCAAGTTAAAAATAACCTGAAATAGCAGGTTAATCTCATATTTTTTCACATTTGTTTTTACGATGAGTAATTTCACATTTATACTTCTTAAAAAGGAAAAAACAAAGTTAAAAGAGTTACAACTGTGAGAAAAACAATTAAACCTGAACAGGTTTTATGATATATATGTACATATAAGATAAAAGGGTATAAAAAAGAGTAAAAAAGATAATGCACCTAATACTCTTTAAATATTGATAACTTACCAGTGAAGTAATTAACAGTTTCTCACTCTTTTTTTTTTCCATAAAATGAAAAATCAAAGATTTACGAATCTTCACGAATTGAATATAGTTTAGAAGTATAGAAAGTTGGAAAAATTAACGAATTAAAAGCTGTTTAGGTTGATTTGGATTATCTTAGACTAATTTATTATGTTTTTTTTTTATTTTATTGGAACCTAGACCGAAACGCCCAACCAAAATCTAATAAAGTTGCCGACGCAAAGTATAACTAATTAATCGCCTCTATCACACCCACCGAAAATACATTTCCATAAACCATACTAGCACAAGACGTCCAATATTTGTTCACAACTACTTGTAGTAGTATTAATGTTCTTTTCAAATCTGCAATAAAAAAAATGAAAATGCTAAAGACATGTAGTTCTTAACACTACCAATAATAGAGGTGAAGCCCACAATTTTAAATTTATATATTGGTTTTATCTTTATTGATTATGGTGCTAAGCACTATATGCATGATATCTCATGTTATTTGCAAGTAATGTTACGAGGCACTGTTGGTACTCAACAACACATAAAGTGTCAGTCGATTATTGAGAGATTATATATACTTGATAAGTTGAGTTTTATGCGGGCTCCATCTAAAGTATAATTATGATCACCAAACAATAAACTTACAAATCATATGACAATATTAAGCACTATATTTATATATATGATACTTCATACCATTACTCAAATTAACAGTATGAGAGCCACAACTATTAAGGGGCTTACAGAAATATGACCAAATTTTGGGCCCATTTAAGTAAATATTCCTTTATCAAATATTATAGCAAAATGTCCGGTATATATGTTTATATACCAAATGTAAAATTTTATATACTAAAGATAAAAAATTATATACCCAGTATATTTTAGTGTAATAACTGAAATTGATAGATAAATATATCTACCAAGTGTAAAAATATATATACTTGGACATTTAGCTATATAAAATTTAAAAAGTGGACATCTATTTAATCAAATTTAAAATATTGGTCATCCACTTAAATTTCTCTAACTATTTTAATACGTAGTATTGAACATTGTAAAATTAGTATACTTTAATATTACTCCTCTCAATATCTTGTCAGAACTCAAATTATTTTGTGTTCAATTGAAGTGGTCCACATGTTGATACATCATAGTTAATAATGTAACGTCTTGATATCTGCCAATTAAAATAGACCGCGCAGAACGACTCACGAATGTCTAGAGCTATATATGTACGCATTATATATTAGTGCGAGGCATAGTGGCTTCATCCCAACATTTAGTTGTGGGTCCAATTCCCAAGTAGTCCTTGAATAGTGCTATAATGACTTAAAAGTACTATTGATGATTTTTTATTTTTTTCAAGCAAACATATGTCATGTATTCAATGAATCGTAAATCAACACAAAGGGTAGGTTACAACCAAACGGACAAAACTATGTTGAGTGTTAAGTCAAGTTACTCTATTATCTTATTAGCTAGATTTGCAAACTTAAAGTAATAAGTAGAAATCAAGAACAAAGAATGAGGGAAGAAAATGTGGCTAGAGAAAGATAAGATAATTACTTTTATCATAAAACTATCTATAAATCAATCCTTATAGTTTTGTGATCATCCGTTTGGTATTAAATAGTTAAAAACTAAATACTTAGAGTTTGAAATGTCCATTTACAATTTCAATATACACAAGCTTCTTTTTTTTTTTTTTTAATCGCGAGTAAAATTCCCACATACATACACTTGTAGGTATTGCATGGGTAAATAATCATTAAGGAAAGTGGAAAGAAACAACAAAGAGGTAATATGTTACTTTTTTTCAAAAATGTATTATTTACAAGGAGGCTAAAACAGGTGATGGCGGTGAAAGAGTTGGCGATGGCAACTCCTGAGAGCGACAGTTCACCGAGATGGCGGGCCATCATCACCTAAACAACCTGCAAGAGATACAGAGACAGTGACACCACCACCATCGGTGCGAAGCTGACCTTCTTTAGCTCCTCTTGACCCATTTCTTCTCTTTGCCCTCTGCCAATAGCGCCTCTTCCATAGCCTTTTTCGTATTAAAGTTTCGTCAAAGTCTAAAATTGCTCTTCAATAATTTTCGATGATGATTGATGAATCAGTGATGTGGTCCTTCCACAAAAAAAAAAAAAGAAAAAAAAAAAAAGGAAGAAGAAGAAAAAACAAACGAACTTCAGCTGCCTCAATTAATTGACTTCTAGCGTGCATCAGTCAAAAATACTATAGCACTAGCTGCACTACTAGTGCTGAGAACGTATAACATTTACATTTGACAGAACATAATATGTTAATTCACATTTGAAACAAACCAAATGAGCTATCAGACTATCTCATGTAATAACACGTGCATATATAGGGGAATTTTCAATGTGTGCTTTTGTTTTTGCTCATAAACGGATAAATTTGACCAAGTTAAAAATGACCTAAATGTAGGAAATAATAACATGCAATTTATAAGATTACAAACGAATATAATATACAATGTATAAGATTACAAGCGTATATAGCAAACTTTATAATAAACTTTAAGACAAATATATAAAGTTACCAAAAATTTGCTCCAAACTTCAACGAAATTTTAGTAGCACTTCGGAAACACTGGTTACCGCTGAGGCCTGTGTAGGTCACAATGTCCTTGAAACTGATTCGCTCCCTCCACTAGAATGCTTGAGGACTTTAGCAAGCATCAGTTTCTCAGGATACAACGACGAAGAGCAGCAGGTGAAGCACCAATACCTCTACTCTACAAACTGGATTGCAATGAATTTCAACACACTAAAAGATCTAGCTACGAAATTTATAAATTCTCTAAGAACTATAGCTAGAAAAACTGAAGAACTCAAGAACACTCGAAGAATAGAGAAATTGAGAGAGGGCGGTAGAGAGAAACCAGAGAGATCCTTCTGATTTTGGTGTCTCAAATGAGGAGGGGAAGCTCTCCTTTTATAGTCTTCAAGAAGGACTTGTTAGCAAAAACCATAAACCTTTCCATTAAACTCAAAATATTTTTAGCCATAATAAAGACTGTTACAAACGTTTTTAAAACGTTTTAAAGCTATTAACGTGGCTATTACCAGTCTTAACAACATGTCAAAATATTAATCTGGTTTAAGGCTTGGCAGTTTCAACATCCAAAATATTTTCTGGTTTTATGGCAAGCATTTTCATGTATTAAGCACAAAACAACAGAAGCAAAACGGTCAAAAATAAAGAAAAAATGTACTGGGCCGCAACAAAAAGTTGGGCTTACTATGGTCCAAGTTTTGGCCCAGCATTCGTGTCCGCAGGTGCGGGCGCACATGAGCCCATGCAAATTTAGGTACAAGCCCAAAGATTTACACCCCCTCCTGCGTACGCCTGAGAGAGCATCTGTAGTGGTTATTCTTACCACTATCACAAAACAAGGTTCTATATCAATCACTTGCACCATGCATTTCCCACCAATGTGGGACTCCAAGATTTTTCTTTTATTTCTCCATTTCAATAGTGTACTTTTGAGCAACAATTTCTCATTCATCTGTGCACTATTTTGAGCGTGTGAATATACGAAATCGATGTCCCCGCAGAGGAGAATAAGAATTCACCAAGACCTTTCATCAACAAGATGTGGGTCCCACTCAATTTTTAGCTTCAAAATAGTTCATGAAAATGAGTCCTATAACACGAAATTGGACTTTACAATATACATGGGATTCCAAGCCCAAGACAAGCCCAAAATCTTAACCCATTTCTTTAACCCATTTTCTAACAATCCCCTACATGAATAGAAATTGTAAAAAGAGAAACTATAGACTCTAAAAAGGTGATAGAGTTCAACAAATGAAACCTGCACAGGATAGGTAGGTATTACCCTTTGAATCTTCCCTCGTGAGATTACATTTACTTTACTGACTGATCAGTAGACATGATGTCTTTGAATTATTTTGTCGTTCATGTAAACGATAATATACTACACATAGGAATCTTTTTTAACAAATCTAGTTCTTACGTTATGTTCATTTAGGTATTGAACATCTCTGCATGGTTCTGCAAGAGTTTTTAAGGAATTAAGCCCTCATAATTCCCCTTTGAAGCGGCCCCACTTCTCTCTCACATATGTGATTTCTTAGTTAAGAGTAACCCGCACTACTCCGCTCGATTTCTCGACGCATAAGAATCATTAAAAGCCTTTGCTTATCCTATTCCCTACGGACATCACTGTTTTTCATCGCAGGAATGGACATGAAGGTAATATCCTCATAGGAGGATAACCCCCACAGTGATCCAACTAAGTCTTTACAATTAGGTTATCTCTTTGAACTTAGATCTTGGGATCTCCAGTCCATTAGGTTGGGTTTCCATTGTATAGACTCTTACTTCATGGGCTTTAGTCCTATTCCTCTCGATGATTTATCAACTAACTCTCTGTTTGACCCTTTGGTTAGCGGATCCACTAAGTTATCCTTATACTTCACATAGTCTATAGAAATAACTCCCGTTGAGAGTAGTTGTCTAATTGTATTATATCTACGACGTATATGTCTAGACTTACCATTATACATGTTACTCTGGCCCTTCTAATAGTCGATTGACTTTCGCAATGTATAGATATTGGCGGCACAACCTTACGCCAATCTGAAATATCTTCTAAGAAATGGCGTAGCCATTCAGCCTCTTCACCATATTTATCTAGAGCTATAAACTCAGATTCCATCGTGGATCAGGCTATAACCTTTTGTTTTGAAGATTTTCATGATACAGCTACTCCAGCTAGTATGAACACATACTCACTAGTAGACTTTGAGTCTTTTATATCAGATATCCAGTTTGCATCGCTGTATCCTTCTAAAACTGCAGGATATCTATTATAGTGTAGTTTTTAGTTAGGAGTATATCGTAAGTACCTAAGTACTTTCATAATTCCTTTCTAATGCTCATCACTTGGATTACTCGTATATCTACTTAGTCTACTGACTGTATAGGCTATATCTGGCCTTGTGCAACTCATTACGTACATCAAACTACCAATTACTCTTGAGTATTTTACTTGAGAAACACTCTCACCTTTATTCTTATATAGGTATTGACTCATGTCTATCGATGTTCTGGACACTCCAGAATCATCTTTGTTGAATTTCTTCAAAATTTTGTTCACATAATGTGACTGATTGAGTATAAGTCCATCAGACGTCCTTGTAATTTTAATCCCCAAAATTATATCTGCAAGACCCATATCTTTCATGTCAAATTTGGAGTTTAACATATTCTTAGTAGATTTGACCATCATGTCATTACTACCAACAATGAGCATATCATCAATATAGAGACACAAAATGACTTAGCCATTTTTAGTATTTTTGACATAGACACATTTATCACACTCATTAATTTTAAAACCATTAGTAAGCATTACTCTATCAAACTTTTTATGACATTGCTTTAGTGCTTACTTCAAACCATACAGAGACTTGACCAGTTTACAGACTTTTTTTTTCTTGTCCAGGAGCAACAAAACCTTTAGGTTGTTTCATATAGGTTTCTTCATCTAGATCTCCATTAAGAAAGACTGTTTTTACATCCATTTGGTGTACTTCAAGATTCCGCAAAGCGGCAATCGCAAGTATCATCCTTATGGAATTTATTCTTGTCACAGAAGAATAAGTATCAAAGTAATCTAGGCCTTCTTTTTGCCTATAACCTTTGATAACTAATCTAGTCTTATATTTGTCAATTGTTCCATCTGCTTTCATTTTTCTTTTGAAAATCCATTTTGAACCAAGTGGCTTACATCTTGGAGGAAGATCCACTAGTCCCCACGTATGGTTTTGTAAGATGGAATCGATTTCGCTCTTAATGGCCTCTTTCCACAAAGGTCCCTCAACAGAGCTCACAGCTTCTTGGAAGCTTTGAGGTTCACTTTCCAACGTATAGACCAAAAAATCTAGACCAAAAGATTTTTCAGTTCTTGCTCTTTTACTGCATCTAGGTTCATCTTCAACGACTTGTTCTTGGTCCTGGCTATCTTCAGTGATAGCCTCATAGGTTCGTTTAGATGTACAAGGTTCTTCCTTGGATTTATACGAAAATTCATGTTCAAAGAACGATGCATTTCTCGATTCCATTGTTGTGTTCTTGTGTATGTCAGGGATTTGTGACTTATACACAAGAAACCGATAAGCACTACTATTATGCATAACCAATGAAAATGTAATCTACTGTCTTTGGTCTTATTTTTATCTTTTTAGGTGTAGGTACCAATATCTTAGCAAGACATCCCCATACTCGCAAGTATTTGTAGGAAAGCTTTTACCTTTCCATAATTCATAAGGTGCCTCTTCTTCTTTCTTACGGGGTACCTTATTTAAAAGGTAATTAGCTGTTCAAACAGCTTCCCCCCACATGTTCTGAGGCAACCCAGAACTTAATAGTTCTGTATTCATCATCTCTTTTAAGGTACGAATTTTCCTCTCAGCAACGCCATTTGACTGAGGTGAATAAGGCAGAGTGACCTCATGTATTATTCTATGATTTTCAACCTCATTCCTATAGAGAATAAACTTCTCTATTACTTCGTCCTTCAATTTTAGCAAATACACATAACAATATTTTGTGCTATCATCGACAAAAGTAATAAAATACTTATTGCCTCCCCTTTGTACAAATTTTAAGTCACAAATGTCATTGTGAATTAAATCAAGGGGTTCAGTAGTTCTTTCAATAGTTTTAAAAGATGACCTTGTCAATTTTACTTCAACACAAGTTTGACACTTATATTTTGTATCAATTTGGAAAGCAGGAATATGATTTATGTTAATTAATCTACGTATAGTATCATAATTAACATGTCCTAGTCTACCATGCCATAAAGTAGAGGACTCAATCAAATAAGTAGAAGAACTAGCTTTATTGATATTAGGCTTTACGGTCATTATATTAAGTTTAAATATACCCCTACATTCATATCCTTTTCCCACAAAAAGACTATTTTTGGTCAATACAAATTTATCTGACTCAAACACGATGCAGAAACCGTGCTTATTCAGAAGTAAACCAGACACAAGGTTCTTACGGATATCCGATATATAAATTACGTTGTTCAGAGTCAGTTCCTTTCCAGAGGTCATCTTTAACACTACTTTGCCCAGACCTTGTACTTCAGATGTAGCTGAATTACCTATGAAGAGTTTCTCCCCATTCTCTACTGGTTCAAAGGTTGTGAACAGGTCCTTGTCAGAACAAATATGCCTTGAAGCTCCAGTATCAATCTACCATTCCCTTGGATTGGACCTAACAAGGTTGACTTCAGAAACGACTGCAGACAGACTTATGTCTTCTACATCTTTTGTGATGCCATCCACCACGTCGGCTTCTTTCTTCTTCTTTTCTGGAAATTGGCAATCTGAAGCCTTGTGACCCATCTTGTCACGGTTAAAATATTTTCCTTAGAATTTTTGCTTCTTGCCCACTCCACCTTTAGGTCCTAGCTTGGACTCTTTCCTTGACTTGTTCTTCTTAGCCTTGGAGCTTTGATCATGCTCCGCAATATTTGCCTTTGCCCCAGATGTACTAGACAAGGCTCCTATCTTTCTAGCACATCTGTTGTCTTCTTCAATACGGAGTCTTATAACAAGGTCTTCAAGGGTCATGGCCTTTCGCTTGTGCTTTAGATGGCTCTTGAAATCCTTCCATGAAGGGGGTAGCTTCTCAATAATAGTAGCTACTTGGAAGGATTCACATAATACCATCCCCTCTGCCTAAATCTCATAGAGAATCAACTGAAACTCTTGAACTAGACTGATTACAGTTTTTGAGTCGACCATTTTATAATTGAGGAAGCGTCCCACCACAAATTTCATAGAACCAGCATCCTCAGTTATATATTTATGGTCTAGTGACTCCCACAGTTCCTTTGCCGTTTTCTTATTACGATATACACTATATAATGAATCGGGCAAACTATTCATTACATAGTTTTGGCAAAGGTAATCAGATTGTTTCTAAGCATCCACCACAGCAAGAACTTAGAAATCTTGCTCATCTTCTCTGACTTTTGGAGCCTATTCAGTCAAGAACCTTGTAAAGTTCAATGTGGTCAAATAAAATAGCATTTTTTGCTGCCACATTTTGAAGTTCAATATATCGAACTTCTCAGGCTTTTCTCCATGGTGCGCCGCTGGTACTATTGGAGTCACAAGAGGATTTGGCACTCGAGCTACAGTAGGGATAGGCACTGGCATTGCAGATACCATAGTAGGCTGTTGAGAACTAATTATGTTCTCGGCATTGGCAACATCAGCATTGTTGTTCGCCATCTCTGAAATTAATCAATCAAAGATTATTAATTTCAAAGATTATTAATTTCAGTACAAATTAGTTCCCAGGAAAGACCGGAGGATTCACAAACAGGTCCCACTTAAAATCCCGCCTCCTAGACAGAATTTCAAAGAAACTCCCAGGAAAGACGTGGAGGGGTCACAGATGCTTACTCTTCAAACCCGGTTTCCTTAGACAGAACACAAAATCTCCTCCACAAAATTCCACACCAAGAATGATAGTAATAACAAAGCAGCGGAGCAATATATATATATATATATATATTCAAACAACTAGAACTATATATCTTGCAAATAATATCATAAAGAATTTAATAAAGATAAATTCTAACATGCAACCTAATATAAAACCTTATATAAGAGCATAAAAAATTTAATAAATAAATTCTAATATGCAACCTAGCATAAAGAATTTAATAAATTCTAACATGCAACCTAATAAAACCATATATAAGAGTATGTTTCAGTTTAAGATTGTACGAAATAATAACATGCAATTTATAAGGTTACAAACAAATATAATATGCAATATATAAGGTTACAAGCGTATATAACAAACTTTATAATAAACTTTAAGGCAAATATATAAAGTTACCAAAAATTTGATCCAAACTTCAACGAAATTTTAGTAGCACTTTGGAAACACTAGTTACCGTCGAAGCCTGTGTAGGTCACAATGTCCTTAAAACTGATTTGCTCCCTCCACTAGAATACTTGAGGACTTTAGCAAGCATCAGTCTCCCAGGATATAACGATAAAGAGCAGCAGGTAAAGCATCAACACCTCTACTCTACGAACTGGATTATAATAAACTCCAACACACAAAAAGATCTAGCTATGAAATTTCTAAATTCTCTAAGAACTATAGCTAGAAAAAACTGAAGAACTCAAGAATACTCGAAGAATAGAGAAATTGAGAGGGCGGTAGAGAGAAACCAGAGAGATGCTTCTGATTTTGGTGTCTCAAATGAGGAGGAAAAGCTCTCCTTTTATAGTCTCTAAGGGAGGACTTGTTAGTAAAAACTAAAAACCTTTCCATTAAACTCAAAATATTTTTAGCCATAATAAGGACTGTTACAAACGTTTTTAAAACATTTTAAAGCCATTAACGTAGCTGTCACAAGCCTTAACAACATGTCAAAATATTAATCTAGTTTAAGGCTTGGCAGTTTCAACATCCAAAACGCTTTTTGGTTTTATGACAGGCAGTTTCATGTATTAAGCACAAAACAGCAGAAGCAAAACGGTCAAAAATAAAGAAAAAATGTACTGGGCCGCAACAAAAAGTTGGGCTTACTATGGTACAAGTTTCGGCCCGGCATTCATGTCCGCAGGTGCGGGCGCACATGAGCCCATACAAATTCAGGCCCAAGCCCGAAGATTTGCACCCCCCCTGCGCGCGCCTGAGAGAGCATCTATGGTAGTTATTTTTACCACCATCACAAAACAAGGTTCTATATAAACCACTTGCACCATGCATTTCTTACCAATGTGGGACTCCAATATTATTTTTTTCATTTTTCATTTCAATGGTGTACCTTTGAACAACAATTTCTCATTCATCGGTGCACCATTTTGAGCGTGTGAATATAAGAAATCGATGTCCTCGCGGAGGAGAACAAGAATTCACGAAGATATTTCATCAACAAGATGTGGGTCCCACTCAATTTTTAGCTTCAAAATGGTTTATGAAAATGTGTCCTATAATACAAAATTGGACTTTACAATATATATGGGCTTCCAAGCCCAAGACAAGCCCAAAATCTTAACCCATTTTTTAACTCATTTTTCAACACTAAAATAATATATTAATCTCATATGTTTTTATATTTGTTTTCCCCATGGAAAATTTCAAATTTATACATCTTAAAATAAGGAAAAAAAAAAAGAAAAAATATGTCAAAAGAGTCAGAAGGATAAGAAAAACAATTAATCTAAACAGATTTCATCATATAAATGTATAGATACATAATGATATAAAATATAGTCCTAAAAATTAAAATATTCTAGCAGATATAATTCCTTACCAAAGTCATTGATAATATAAAGTGGTCTAGCAAAAACAATAAAAAAACCAAGTCTTTATCAAAATAAGACGTTTATTTTTTTTATACTTTCTAATTGTAAACCTTAGAATGAAAATAGTTTTTGCAAAAGAAAATCATTCGTGATCATAGACCCAGAAATATAAATCAGAAAAGGGAAAAATAAGAAACGAAATGAATTTGAAGCATTATGATTCGTCAAATAATACAGAGAACAATGTCGCCAATATATAATGTATGCTTGATGTTTATTTTACTTTTTTTTTTACCAATTTAGCGGAGTTCTTTTCTTTTTGGTCCTTTGTTTTGATGTTATTTGGTTTTGTTTATTTACTAGTTTTATCTTTATCTTGATCATTTTCTGTACAGGTCGTATGTCTTTTCTTTTTCTTTTTTTTTTTTTTAATCTATGGTTCTATTTCCATATTCGGTGGGCTTTAGAAAGTGAGACAAAGTGGACGATGAAATTGAATTGAGCTATTTATGTAGTATGCTATATAAGAAAAGATAATGAGTATTACGTAGGAACTGAGAAAAAAATCAAAAAAAAAAGTCCAACACACTATGTAGGAAACAAGTTACCCACCATATATGACAATAAATGACCTTCCATATTTAAGAAGCATGGAATATATATGATAGATTCCTAGGTATGGTAAATCAACTTATTAGAGTCATTCGATCAAAATTAGATAGTTCAAATTCGAGTATCCGTAAATGAGTAAATATCGCAATAGCAATTGACTAAACACCCATATATACATATCTATAGGTGATGTTTCAATAAATTTTTTGCTATAGTTCCACAGATGGTTACTCTAATTTAGGCCATTAGACTTTGATCTAATGATTCTAATAATATTAGTAATTCTATAAAAAAAAAATAATCTAATTAATACTTATATAAATATAGAAATCTATTTATGATTTAGAAGATAGGTAGCTAACTTGTTTGTAACCTAATGAGTTGGACAATTGTATTTTCAATCCATTTCCATCGTTTTTTTTTTTTTTTTTTATTCCCATTGCATAGTTCTTTTTAATTTTTTTTTTCTAAATACTATTTTATTTTTCCTAGGTTAATTATCTAATGAATTTAATTTTCTTTAGTCAAAATAGTCGTATAATTTACTTTGTTGTGTAAATTCTCTCTTTTTTTTTTTTGAATTCACATATTACTTTTTTTTTTGAATAAAATGTATAATCTATTTAGCTTAACACTTTTTTTTTTTTATCAATATATCATTTAGTGACACTAATATTAAAAATGACATAATAACAATATATATTTAATGACATTGCTGAAAAATGCCATGAATTTACGAGGATATTATGATCTTTGAAAAACGTATTATAAAAATTAGATTTAATAATATTTTAAAAATGTTACTAAAGTTTGTCTTTAGTGGATATTTCAAATGTCATTAACATTTTAATTTTGTAGCATTTTACAAATGAAATCAAAATTGGATTTAGCAGAATTTCAAAAATGTAATTAAATTTTAGATTTAGTGGCATTTTAAGAATGCTATCTATTCATCTCCAAATTATTATTAAATTTAAGAAATATATCAAAATGAAACTATACGTTCAAACATAAAAATACTCTTTTTTCTTTTTTTTTTTAAAGAAAAACAAATAAATATAAAATAGGAGTATATGGGTATCAATATGTTTCTCTCTTTTTAATTAATTAAATAATTTATTGGTTAGGTTAATTAATGTACAAGTTGTGCCATCATATATATTAAGTTTCCCCCAAAAAAGAAAAGGTTTGTATCATCATATTCAATTTAACTAAAAAGAAATATATTTTCCCAAAGAAAATAAATTATTAAAAAATTCAAGTAAAAAATAAAAAAGTCATTTTGGAAAAATTACATCCATATAAATTAGCTTTATAAATAGAAGTGATCTCCTCTAATAAACTCTCTCAAGAATAAAATCTTCCAAAAAATCATAAAAGAAAAAAGAAAGAAAGAAACGTAAAATAAGTTTTACATTGAAGTTCAAATATTAATGAAATCATTATATAATAAATTACTAAACTAACTAAATAAAATAATAAAATATCTTCTAAAATATTAAACTAAAGATTGTGTATATAATATATGCTGGAGGATTGGTAATTTAAATTCAAGATTACTACAATACAAAAGAATTCAAATTTAAAATCTTCGTAGATTCCTATTTTCATGTAAATCTAAATTTAATTTCAAGACAAAGATGTCAATTTCACCAAACGAAGTGGTGCATTGCGGTGCACTGACCCAAATGAGGTAGGCTTTCATCGTTATAAATAGTGAGCACGAGGCACGAGGTGAGGATTCTCAGTTTAATATTTAGTAGGATGCGACTGGCTTGGGATTGAGGGCCCCGCATCGACCCTGCTCCAATTATATTTAAGTTAATTTCTATTTTTTTATATAAAAATAATTCAACTAGATTTCTTTTTTAAAAAAATCTAATAATATATAATTATATGCTAATATTGTTTGAGTTATTTGGGATTGTGTTAGCTTTTTAAATGAATCATATGCTATATGATTTTAGTATTAGATATTTTACAATTGGCAATTCTAACATATTAAAGCTTTATTTGAATGTGTTTTTAGTTATTTAGGTCTAAAATTAGAATTTTCAATGAAGTTAACTTTAATTTTGATTTTTCTTCGATGTATTTAGACTTTTAAAAGTGTTGGACCAACATAGGGAACTCAATATACCAATGGGGAAACTGATCCCTGATGGAGATTCTCCGAAATTGCCCAGCACCAAATTAAATGGTAAATGATATAGGGATGGTATAGTAAGACAATAACGGAGATGGGGATGGTAAACACAAAACCGGTGCCACCCCGCTCCGTTGACATCCCTAGTTTTAGAATTCCTAAAATTTAGTATACCATAAAAGAGAAATTAATAAACTTAAAATAAAACTTAACTTATCTAGCACTAATTTGTATATTTTCTCATCTATCTAACTGTGTACATTCATGCACTCTACTAACTAATATGTTTCTTCTTCTTATCTTTCTGTAGCCTTCATCTTCTTTATTTTCTAGCTAGCGCCAACATGTGGGTCATCTCTAAGTTTCTATGTCATATTTCTATTTGCAAGCTAGTTAATTTTGTTTCATTTTGTTTTGAACTTATCAAATTTTTTTAACGTTTCTTTGAATTAGTTATTCGGTTTATTTATCGAATTAATTGAAGAGTTCATCTGATACAACTCATTTATAGAGAAAAAGAAAGTGATTTGAGTAAAATCAAGAGGAAAACGAATGCAAATATTCTCTCTTCTTTGTCTTTATTTCTCTTCAGTAAACTTCTATATTATTTTCTATAAAAAAATTATATTTATTTGTTCTCTGTTTATTTATTTTTTAAGAATTCGATGAGAGACATGCCGATGAGAGATAGGTGCATGACTAAGCAAAGTCGATATTTTTCCTTTATTTATTTTTTAAGAATCCGATGAGCGACATGCCGATGAGAATGATACAAGAACTACCTATGCAAAGTGAAAAACTCAATTCACTATTTTAGCAGATGATCTATTTTTTTAGCCTTTAATTCTATATATTTTTGTATAAATTTTGAATTCATGTAACATTAATTACTTTTATCAATCAATAATCTATTTATTACTGAATTTTTAGTTTTTTATAGTTTCCATAGTTGTAAATATTATATTGGAATTATTACCTCGATTATAAACTAGTAAAAAATAAAAAGAAACTTACAAAAACTAAGTTGATTAGTTTACATGCAATAAAAACAGTTATGTATAATAATTTGCTAGCATCCAAATATCATTGGTAACATTTTTTTTATTGATTATTAAAGAAAATAAAAAATAAATCCATATTATATTTTTTTCTAAAAAAAATAGCAACCAAAATTTTTACAGCTAACAATGAATTTTCTTGATATGATATAGATTAGTGATATTTTTCCAAATATTATTAATACAGTTTAATAACATTTTTAAAATGATATTAAAACTTTTCCTTTTATATTTCAAAATATCTTTTATTTATTAAGTTAAATAGTTCAGTAACACTTGAAAATGTCACTAATACCATATAGTAACAATTAATGCCACTAAAATAGAAGATAGAGTGTTATTTGAAATATCACTAGGCTTTTAGTCGCACAGGTATCTTTTACATTTTCTGCAAATGTTACACCACTAAAAATAAATAACAATAACACTTTTAAATATCATATATGAGGATTTTTGTTGTATTGACGTGAATTTTTTTTTTTTTTGTGAAGAAAACATATTACCGATTTACCTTTTTTTATAGTCTTAGTTGTGTGTATATATATATATAACTTATGACCTTTTTTGTAGTCTTACTCGCATACATCTGAATGTATTAAAGAGTATTTATTTATTTATTTTTAATAATTTCAAAACTAACCATATACATAAAACTAATAAATACTAATATTTTTATCAGAATGTTTTATTTAAAAAAACCATTCTAAATGGTTTTTCCTTGAAAAGTCATCCCAAAAACTTTTTCTACTTCAATGGAAAGAGAATTTCCTAAACTAATTAGAATGAAATGGCTGTAGGTAAAAATGATTTGCTATTGTAAGTTATTTGCAACTAAAGTACCTATCTATAGAGCAAAAACAAAAATCTTCATTAAAAACTCTCCCATATATATATATATATATATAAGGCATCAATCCAGTAGGTATTTTTTTTTCACCTATACATATGTATCGTTTTGGCCAATTAAAATTTATCATGCATATTTTTTTATATTAAAAAGTAAGAGAGAAAAATAGTACTAATGATGCACGTCTTTTCATGTATATCATTATAGCTGTTAGATCACCATTATAAATGATGATCGAATAGCTAAAAAAAATACCGATTGGATTGACAATTTTATATATATATATATCCCATTATATATACATATATATTATCCCATTATATGTATATGTATATATATAATTTTATGGTGGTAAGATAATTTATTTTCGAGCAATAGTTTTATGGTGAAGTTAACGTGGGTTACCAACTAAATTAATCAGACATGTTAGCATTTTAAAGCAAAAAATCTGGGGTACCTAATGTACCTAATACTCTTTAATTATTGATAACTTATGGTGGAATAATTAACAGTTTCCCACTCTTTTTTTTTTTTTTTTTAATTTTTGAATGAAAAACTGATGATATATTAAAGGCAAATAGATGAGGATAAGTCCTCTACAAAAGCATTCAACACACAGTTTGGAGTAGTGTTAAACCAAACTCCTCCAGTACATAAAGAAAAACCATAATGGGCTAAGCTATGAGCGACACCATTACCTTGTCGGAGGGATATGGTGAACACTTGCATTGCGAAACCTTCTCAACAAAAGGCTAATATCAGCCAAGATAGAACTCTCCTCAGATAGTGGGGAATAAGACAGCACAGCTGAGGCGACATTGAGAGCATCTGTCTCAACAACATTCACTTCTAAGTTTGAAGCAAGACAAAATTGTAGGCCTTCACGAAGTGCCAAGCATTCAGCAATGAACACTCCAAAACTGCCCACTAGTCTTGTTGCAACTGCAGCCACAATGGGGCCCCAGTGATCTCGAACAACAGCGCCCACTCCAACATATGTGTATCCCTTGACCACAGCTGCATCTATATTAAGCTTAAGGAGACCTGCTTCGGGTGGTTTCCATTTATAGTTTCGGGGAACTTCATAATCCAACACCTTAACCTCCATAGACGACAGCGAAGCACAGAACTCATTTCTCCGCAGCGAGGCATCTTCTAAGATAGCGCTAGGCTCTTTTGTCACTCCTCCATGGAGAATCTGGTTTCTGTTATACCAAATGAACCAGAAAATAACACAGCAGAGCTCGAAATCGCTCTTACATAATTTTTCTCGAAGGAAAAGAAACAGCTCTGTAATACAGCCTCCGCGAAAACTCGCAAATAACTCCCAGAATTTACTTTCCTCCCACACGGCCTCGGCAGCATCACACCTAACCAAAGCATGGAAAGAAGATTCGACTCCATTGTGACAGATCAAGCATACATGAGAAATGCAGATTTTTCGTCTACGCAGGTTGAAAGTGGTAGGTAGGGAGGAGATCATTAAAAGCTTTCCAAATGTGTATCTTGACTTTACTGGGGATGTTTAATTTCCAAAGGAAGGTCCACCACGCTCTGCCTTCACTCCCATCCGAAGGTTCCCCACTCTTTATTATTATTATTTTTTGTTCGTCAAAAAAGTCAAAGATTTACGAATCTTCCCTAATTGAATGGTTTAGGAGTATAGAAAGTAGGAATAGTTAAACGAATTAAAAATTGTTTAGGTTGATTTGGATTAACATCTTAGACTTATTTATTATTTTTTTTATTGGAAATGTGCACTTAGAGCGAAACGCCCAACATAAAGCTAATAAAGTTGCCGATATAATTTATAACTAATTAATTGCCTCTGTTACCCCTACAAAAATTACATATCCATTATCCATACACCATACTAGCACAAGACTCCAATATTTTGTTCACACTAATTACCATTGGTTGGAAATCCATTAATAGCATTGCCGTCTTCAAATTTACATTTCAAAAAAGAAAGAAAAAATAAATGCATAAGGGCATGTGGACGCAGTACCAATAATAGACGTGAAGCCCACATATTTAAATTTATATATACGCTTCATTTCTATTAATTGTGGTTCTAAGTAGTGCTGCTTCGTGTTGTTTGCAAACAGTGTTATGGATACTGTTAGTACCTAATACCATATAAAGTATTAGCCTATTATCGAGAGGTTATGCTTGATAGACTAAGTTCCATACGTTCTTCTTCTGAAGTATAATTATGAAATAAACCAACAAATCATTAGCACTATATGATGCTTTATGGTATTACTCAATATAAAATTACAAGACCCATAACTATTAACATGTGGCGTTGAACACTGTAAAGACCCTTTAGTATTACTCTTTTCAATATCTTGTCCGAACTCGTATTTTTTTGTGTTCATGAATTGAAGTGGTCCTCATGTTGATACATCTGAGTTAACAATGCAACATCTAGATATCTGTCAATAGACCACACGGAATGTCTACAACTATATGTACACTTTATAAATTACTGCGAGCCTTAGTGGCTTCATCTAAACATTTAGTTGTGCGTCCGACTCCCGTATAGTCCTTGGATAGTACCATAATGACTTCGTAAGTACTACTGACAACATATATATTGTTTTTGTTATTTTTATTTTTTTCGCTTTTAAAGCAAAACATCTGTCGTATATTCAAATAAATCTATGGTCAATACACAGGGTAGGTTCCAACCAAAGGATAGGTTCCAACCAAAGTGGAACCTCTTCAATCCAACGGACAAAACTATCTAGAGAAATAGCTTTTTTAGCTATATAATAGCAGCATCATTACAAGAACCGGGTAATATATCTAACAGACTAATGAATATCATGAAGAAGAAATAAGATATCTTGAACCACCACACCTAACTCAGAATTAAACTTTCCCTGCAAATTAGCAACTCCAAGGCAACCTGATTCTATCGCAAAAGGCAAAATTCCAATAAGCATAATATCATCTCTAATAGCCAGAGTGATGTAGCACTAGGGAGAAAAGATTGCCTTAGAGGCCTTCTAGATGCTTCGTCATTTCCCCCCGGCTGAAAAGAACTTGACTCCAATGAATAATTCTAAAAATAGTATTCCAAGAGAATAGGATCAATGCGATGAAATTCTTCTTCAATGATCCGCGTATCATCAGTAAAATGACGATCTTTCCAACGAATAAGAAATCGACGAAAGCTACCATTAGAAGAAGCAACAAACTCATCTTCCAAGACATCCATAATGGTATTATTCGTAACAACATCAGTAGTAGGAATAGGAGGAACTTTGGTTGAAGGATATGACACAGATGAAGGTAGCACAGGTGGCTCAAAAGTACCATAATATGGTGATAAATCAGCTATATTAAATATTGGACTGATAGATAAATTAAGAGGTAAGTCCAACATGTAAGCATTGGCACCAAGTTTGCGTATAACAGGAAAAGGACAGATAAAACGAGCATACAACTTCTTCATAGCATATTTAAGAAAATGCTCAGGTGCAACACGAACTATAACATAGTCACTTTCGTTAAACTCTTGATGTCAACGATGGAGATCTACTGAAATCTTGTACTTTTCATTACTTAAAGTAATTTTTCGTCGAATGTCTTCATGCAAACTACGAATATGATTAGCAAATTCTTGAACTGATTTGGAAGGCATATAATCAGCAGGTAAAGGAATCAAATTAATAGGCTGGCCAGGGGAAAATCCAGTAATAATCTCAAAAGGACTCTTTCCAGTCGAGCGATTGACAGAATTGTTATAGGCAAATTCAGCAATAGGAAGAAGTAGATCCCAATTCCCAAGTTTATCACCTACTAAATATCGAAGCAAGTCACCTAAACTCCGGTTAACAACTTCAGTCTGACCGTCAGTTTGAGGGTAGAATGCTGAAGAGTACTTCAAGGTAGTGCCAAAAAATCTCCATAGTGTCTTCCAAATATAGCTAACAAACTTGACATCCCTATCTGAAACAATAGTAGAAGGTAGGCCACGTAAACGGACTACTTCCCTGAAAAATAACTGAGCCATATGAGAAGCATCAGTACTCCTAGAACAAGAGATAAAATGAGCCATTTTGAAAAATCTATCCACTACAACCATTATAGAATCATGGTTAAGAGCAGTCTTGGGCAACCCTAGCACAAAATCTATGCTAAGGTCTTTCTATAGTGTATGTGGAACAGGCAAAGGAGTATACAAACCAGTGTTGTATTTCTTAGCTTTACCAAGCTAGCAAGTACGACACTGTGAAACAATGCGTGCAATATCTTTTTTCAAAGTAGGCCAATAAACACGATCTTCTACAAGAGCTATAGTCTTATCACGACCAAAATAACCTGCTAAACCTCCTGCATATAATTCCCATATCAGAAAATCATGGAGGGGAGTACGAGGAATGCACAATTTATCTCTTTTGAAAAGGAATCCATCATGAATGAGAAAACTGTGATGTACTTTTCCAGAACAATCAAGCAGATCTTTGAAAACAATACCAAAATTTGGACAAGTATGATATTCATCTTTAAGCCTTTCAAATCCAATCACTTTAGTACTTATCGATTGCAAAATAGTAGCAACACGATTAAGAGCATCAGTGGCTTTATTTTCTACCCCAGAACGATGATTAAAACAAAACTATAATCTTGCAGAAATTGTACCCATTTTGCATGACGATCACTCAACTTACGCTGAGAATTAATATACTTCAAAGCTTGATGATCGGAATAAAGAACAAATTCTTTGGATAGTAAATAATACCTCCAATGTCGAAGAGACTGAAAAACAGTATAAAATTTCTTGTCACAAGTAGAGTAGCGTTGTTTTATCTCATTTGACTTTTTACTAAAATAAGTAATAGGATGACTATCTGGGCTTAAAACTCCTCCAATACCTACGCCAGAAGCATCACAAGCAATTTCAAAAACTCTGAAAAGATCAGGATGGCATAGCACAGGAGCTTCTATCATCTTCTGCTTGACGTCAAGGTAAGCTCGATGAGCGGTAGGAATCCATTTAAATTCCCTTTTCTTCAAACATTTAGTAATAGGAGCAGTGATAGTACTAAATCCTTTGATGAATCGGCGATAAAAAGAAGCAAGGCCGTGAAAACTACGGGCAACAGTCAAAGTAGTAAGTTCGGGCCAATCTTTAATAACCTTGACTTTATCAAGATCAGCAGAAATTCCTTGAGCAGAGACAATGGAACCTCGGAAAAGAACCTTAGGTTGCAGAAAAGAATACTTCTGAAGATTAATATACAACTTCTCATCACGAAGTGTCCGAAAACTTATCGAAGATGGTCAAAATATTCAGTCTCAAAATGACTATAGATCAAAATATCATCAAAATAGACGACAAGAAACTTTCCCAAGAAAGGACGCAAAACATGAGTCATCACTCTTATGAATATACTATGTGCATTGGACATACCAAATGGCATAACGAGCCATTCATACAAACCATCAGGAGTCTTGAAAGTAGTCTTCCATTTATCACCAGGCCGAATACGAATCTGATGATAACCATTGTGCAAATTTATTTTGGAAAACCATTGAGATCCGGCTAGTTCATCAAGCATATCATCAAGGCGGAGAATAGGAAAACGGTACTTCATAGTAATCTTGTTAATAGCACAACTATCAACACACATTCTCTAAAATTCATCTTTCTTAGGAGTAAAGAGAAGCGGAACAGTACAAGGACTAAGGCTATAGCGAACAAGGCCTTTAGCAAGGAGACCATCAACTTGACGATTTAATTCCTCATGCTCGGTAGGAGTCATGCGATAATGAGGAAAATTTGGCAATTGTGAACCAGGTACCAAATCAATGGTATGTTGAATGTCGTGATAATTCATCAGGTAACTCAGTAGGCATAAGATCCTTAAATTCATCAAGTAAAGGATAGAGTAAAGTCATACCAGATGCAAAAGGAAGGTGAAAACTATCCTTGTGGATAAGAGCGTAAACTATACCAATGTAAGCGCATTCACGTTCAAAAGGCTTGTGTTACAAAAGTTGAATGCGATGACGAGTAGAAGCTTTAGGATTGGACTTGGCAACCGATTTAATACGAGTCCTAGGCTTTGCTGGGGCGAGATTAATACGTTTACTCTCATGTCGGAATGTATAAGTGTTAGCTCGAGCACAATGTTTGACAACATGATCACAGAGCCAAGGACAACCAAGGAGGATATGAGCAACATCCATAGGCAACACATTACAGTAAAGATATTCAGAATAAGGACCCATCTTAAGCGAAACGAGACATATTTCATTCACTATTAAGAAGGTTTGATCAACCCATGCAACTTTGGAAGGGTGGGGGTGAGGTTCCGGCTTAAGATTGAATGTTGTAATAGCAGATAGAGAAACTACAGTCATAGTACTTCCTCTGTCAATGCCTAATTTACAAGTATCACAATTGAGAGGAACAAAAGTGTGGAAAATTGTAGTACGCTTCCTTTATAGTCAGGATCTTCCATTGGAACAATGGTAACAATCTCTTCATCGTTGGTTTCATCATCAATATCCTCATCAAGAAGTTCCAAAGTGAGAGTATGTTTCAGGCAACGAGAGGCGATATGACCTTTCGCATGATAATTATGACACCCAATTTGATTAGCTGAAGAGCGAGAACTATAAGCATTGTCTTGAGCTTTGGACAAAGGAGTGACAGAACTTGCATTAGGACGAGGAAGAATAGCGGAAATATCACTAGTCGGCTTAGTGAATTGAGTACAACGTGTAGGAGATGTTTGAAGATACTTCTCAATTTCAAGAGCTTTGTGATAAGCATCGTCAACAAAATCATAAGGCTGTAAAAGAACTCGATGCTTGATATCCATTCTCAAGCCATTAATAAACCGAGAGATAGTAAAAGATGCAGTTTCATCAATGTCATAATGTGTTGAGAAATCTTCAAATTTGGGAGCATATTCGTTCACAGTTAAAGAACCTTGACGAAGATTCAAAAATTGTTTTCAAGTTGAGCAACATAAGATGGCGGCAAATATTTCTCTTTCAATTTTGCTTTCATCTCTTCCCAAACAGTAAAAAGAGTTTGACCCATACGAGCCATATTGAGGAAGACATTCTGCCAATAGTGCTTAGCAGTACCAACTAATTTCATCTTTACAAAGCGAATTCACTGCTCATTATTCATGTTTTACCACTCAAAAAACTCTTCAATAGAAGTTAACCAATCAAGAAAAGCACCGGGATCATAGCGACCATCAAAGTCAGGAGCTTCGACTTTAATCTTCTTAGTCAAATCATGAGGATCAACAAAACGAACTCGAGGAGGTTGTCGAAGCTGAACAGTCGAGGCGGCGTCAGTATCATCGTCTAATGCATCGACAGTGTTAGTGATACGAATAGCACATAATGGGGCTTGGACAACTGGTGTTGGCAAAATTTCGGTGTGAACATTCTCTGACTATGATGAAGAGGAGCCGGAAGAATGAGTGACAAGAATGTTGACAAGCTATTTCCCAATTGATTTATTGGTTTGCTCAATTTTCTCCGATAAATGAGCGTAATTAGTGTCCATATTTGTTTGTATAGTAGAGACATAATTGGCTAATTGAGTAATCAATTGAGTCAAATTAACAATTTGCTCATCTGCAGTAGCTTTCTTTGTCAGACTCATGGATGAATCGCTTGTAGTCATAGTGAAACTTCAAGATTCCACCAATAAAGCATCTAAAAATAGTGTCAAAACTTAATAATCAGCCAATTAAAATTGTATAATACCAAAAATATAGGAAACTTTCCCAAAAATTAGACTGGAGGTGGAAAGTGGCTAAAGCAAGGTGGCTGTATGTGAAAGATGACCAGATTGTATTGTGTTTCTTTTTTTTTTTTTTTTGAACTGTACCGTTTTTGAATAGTACTTTTTGAACAGTACCTTTTTTAAAAAACATTACGACAAATAAAAAAAATTCTAATACAGTGAAGTAAAAACACTAAGGACTAAGGAAAATTTTGAGGAATTGGACACTTCGAACACAGGAATCAACGAAGAATTAAAAGAAATTGTTAAAAGCAGGCCAGAGGAATTCGAACTGAATCTGATACCAAATTGATGTAGTACTAGGGAGAAAATAGAAGAAAGTAGAGAAAGAAGAGAGAAGAGAGAATTAGAGAAGAAAGAAGAGAGAATTAGAGAAGAACTGAGAGAATTTTAGGGAGAGAATGAGAATTCAAGAGAGAGAATAACTGATAGTTGTATTTCATAAATCAAAATCTGAATTACAATGACAATAGAGAGTCTTATTTATAGATAAGCTTAGGACACAAACTAGGAAGGTAAACTAGAGCAAGTAATTGACATAAATAGGTAACTAATAACTAGTTACTTAAAATTAAAATGAATCTAATAAAATAAATTAAAATACCCTATTATTAGTTTCTATATTTGTACCTAGTATAGATTCTTAGAAGCCTTCTAGATGCTTCATCACAGAGCCTCCGATAAAGCCACATCTATTCCCTCACCACCCTTTGCCGAAACTGCAAGAACTCCTTCTTTCTAATTTGGGATGAGAAAAAGAACGCAGTTAGCAATTCTTTGAAGAAAATAGACATGTGGACAGGGGCAGACGGAGAAGAGGTATGCCCTCGCTGAATTTTGTTGGAGAACAAATTTTACATGTACCTAAAAAAAAAAACGTACCCTCATATAAAAGGTTATACATCTGTTACTGCAAAAAATATCTTAGGCCAAAACATCAAACATTAACGAATAAATTAGCTGTATACCACTCTTTTTAAAATAAATTCTTAATGAATTCTTGACGAATTCTTGATAAATTCTTGACGGATTCTTGACGTCAGCAGTGATCTTGATGAATTCTTGACGGATTCTTGACGATCTTGATGGATTCTTGATATTGGTGGCGATCTTGATGAGTTCTTAATGAATTCTTGACAGATTCTTGACAATCTTGATGGATTCTTGACGTTAGTGGTAATCTTGACAGATTCTTAATGGATTCTTGACAGATTCTTGATGGATTCTTAACGGATTCTTGATTAATTCTTAATAGATTCTTGACTAATTACCTCCCAAAAGTGGTAGAATCTAATAGTGGTGGTAAATTTAGTTAAACATTTGAAAAAAGTGGTAATTGTCTACTTAACCTTAACGCCTCTCAGTTATATTGGGCCAGTACTATTTTGATTCTTCTTGGGCCTTAGTAAAGAATAAACTTGTGAATTTAACTTATAAAACCGATTTCAAAAGGAAAAAATTAGGTCCTCTACGGTGTTTTTAGAAAAAGAACAAAAAAAATACGGTAGGATCAGTTTTTTAAGATCCGGTACTGCAGTTTTTATAAAAATACTATTTTTAAAAAAAAGTTTTTAGAAAATTACCTTTTTTAAATAGTAAGTAGTAACTGATAACCAGGTTTCGAGCACTAGTAATTAGTAATGAAAGGTAATTTTAAATGTATATATAACTAGTAATCGATAATCAATTTTCAGAAACTGGTAGTTAGTAATTATTTTAAAAATGGTATTTTTTTAAAAGCTTTTTAAAAAGTAATATTTTTCTTAAAAAATGTGAAAATTGGGAAAAAAAAAATAGACTGACCCATTGTAATTTTGTAAAATTATTTTTTAGTTTTATAGGTAAAAGTATTAAAAACCTTTTCAAAAGAAAAAATAAAATAAAATACTTAAGGGTCATTAAGAAAATGGACTATTCATGACTTGTGGAGAATGCTCAAACTCAAAATTACAAAATCAAAATAACTCATTGCCTGGTTATTTCAAAGAGTACAAATCAACAAGTCATAAAAGTAAGACTCAAGAGGAGGAGCTAATAGCAAAAGTTCAATTCTTCTCATTATTTTTTTTTCCTATTCAGTTTTTTTCTTTTAATCAAAGTTACAATTTGATAGAATTAGAGATTTAAGTAATAAAAATTAAAGAAATAAAAGTAAATAATATATGTTTTTTGAACTACTTATTTAAATATTTTTTTGTTGATTTTTAAGAAAGAAGTATGAAAAAATATTTCAAAAGAAAATTAGATTCTCCAAATCTATTGATAAGATTGATAATGATATTATCATAGAACGTTTTCAGGCAATGAAATTTCGTAGACAATAATTATAATACTTGGAAAGCACAATACTTTTGACGTATAATAGCTTTAATATTATTTTCTCAGCAATTTTGTTTTAGTCTTAATTAAATTATACTCCCATTAGAGGAACTTTCATGCTCCACTTTTGCAAAAGAATCTTGCTGAGATATTTATATAATAATGAACAATTTTTTGTAATAATACTTACGATACTTTCATGTGGCTAGTTAAGAGATAGTGTAACTATACATTACGTGTGCGTATACTCATTTGTACTAACTTGTACTATAGATCAATTTTAAGGTTGTACTATTCATTTCTATTCACACGTGATAGTATATCTTGTTTGTAATGATGAATAAAGTGAAAAGAATTTTATTCTCTATTTGTTTTTCCAAAGGATTAATCATAGTAATGACACCTGAATTATAATCATTCTATTATTTTGACCTCCAAATTTTCAACTTACATAATAATAGCCCTTGAATTACGTAATTGTTACAGTATTAGCTCTTTTATCGCAAATTATTAGTTTTTAATAAAAAAATAGTCATGGACTAAGCATATAATTGAGTATTTTTTTTTCCTTCTATGAGTAGGAGTCAAGGTTTTTGGCATAATTACCAAACTGTGTGTTTTGCACATGACTAATTTCATTTAAATATTTTATAATTTGTAGAAAAAAATCATTGCTATAATAATTGCATAAATATTAGTAGTCTACTGTGTAATTGAAAATTTAGAGTCTTATTTACAACCAAAGCTACCAAACTATGTACTTTGTAATGACTCATTTTCATTAAATATTTAATAGTTTGTGACAAAAGAGTTATTACTGTAATAATTGTATAACTGAAGGGTATAAATTGAAAATTTAGATGTCAAAATAGTACAGTAAGTATAGTTTTAGGGCTATTAATGTTATAACCCGTTTCCAAACACTATCAGAGACGAAAAGCAAAAAATCATCAAAACAATACCCTAGAAAATGGCATACCGATAAATATCCTACGTCGTGGAATTTGAAAGCTTTAAACAATTGAAATCAATGTACTAAAAACCATAACTATAACCGAGCCTACTGATCAAAACCATAATTGCGCCTACCAATCGACCCTGATGTACCAAAAACTCATATTGACGGAATTCTGAAACCTAGTCGCCACCGGAGCCGTCGTCTTCCACCGATATTTGTGTTGTAGCTATACCCAACAAGATTTGCTATAAACCTAATCACCATCTCAACTACCTTGCACCCTGCTGCTCTTGTTCGTGCTTTGCACCGCCTCCCTCTCGAGTCACACATGCACTCATACCAAATTTTCAAGCTGACCGTATCAAATTTTCAGGCCTCTGCTCATATAACTAGACCTTTTACATCACACCATCCACAGTTTATACCGCACTAGTCTGCTGATGTAGCTTTAATTCCAACCATACAACATTAAACCCCAGGAAGACAACATCCCGTTTTATGATAGTGAACCCCATACCCATCCCAGGAAGAAGTGAACTCACACATCTTTCACCCGTGAACCATAGTGGACGCATGAAACAATCTGGGTCCAAGTTCTCTGTCATCATCTGGGCTTAATTTCTCAGGTTATATTTTTGACCATTCATCGAAAGGTGACCTAGGCACCTATGGAGGGTCCTTGTCCACCATCATAATAGGGACAAAGCTATTGACTCAGCCTTGGCCTCATATTAATGAGAAATAATGCTAATATTTCATGCCCAATGAGTTGCTTACTTGTTACCTGCTTATTGCTTGTTTATGCTCCATCTATGTGCTTATTTCCTAAGTGATTGGTGCAACTGAATTGACTTATATTGTACTTTCTCAATGCTTTATTATTGCCTGCTGTATGTGCGATGCTTAAAGTTTAGCTAACCAATAAGTTTGTTTGCATACAGGAGTGAGTTCTAGGCTGACTTGCTAGCTTAAAGCCTAAACAAGTGTTGCACGTTCCGCCCATTCGAAGAGTCAATGAGGGTGCACTCCGTAGCACTTATCCTAGTAACTAGACGATTGTGAGTGTTGTGCAGTCTTGCAAGCATGTAGGAGGTTCCTATCTCTAATTATTATATTCTGATTTTTATTTAATTTAATACTAATTGTATTTTCATATTCCAAATTGAATACATTCAAAGTTTAATCTGATAGTAATTGAATTTTAAATGTCTCTCACTGTGATAACTACGAAGATAATACATATATATATCAAGTCTTTTAAATTATAGTGTTACATGCCTGGCGTATAGGAGGATTCCCAGTCAAAAGGGACTGTTATAGTTCACATTGAACCTGGACAATATACCTTTTTTTTCGTCTATATGATTATTTATAAATAGTGGGTTCTAAGATATTTCAGGAATATGGTTTTCTTTTGTAATTTTCTCTCCAAGCTTTAGGGAGAAAAATTATAATTCTCCAAGAAAAACATGAGTCTTACTATAATTCTTCTAAGAGTGATTATAAAGAGAACTTCAAACTTCAAACTTAAGTTGTTGTGAGTTTTGTAACAAGTTGTTACAATAAGTTTACTGTTGTTGAAATGATTTGTTGCAACAGGTTCTCTATTCTGTTCACAACAGATTTTGCAGTGTGAGAATCTATTTTTTGAAACTTTTTGTTCTTTCGTTCTTGAGTTTAATTTCCATAATTAGTGTTTCTAGAAGGTTAATAGAATTATATTCTGAGGGTTTTTGTGACCATTTGTGCTTGGATGAGTAAGATAGAGTATCGTATTTTATCTTTGATTTTTTTCCATTTAAAGCTTGATTTACCTCTTGATTTATTTGATTAATTCTTGTCATATTTATTTCAATCATTAATCAGTATTGTTGGGCAATCTTTTTGAGGTAATTAAGTTTTATTTTTTGTCCATAATTGGTGCTGATATTTGTCTCACTAAATTAAATTAAACGTTTTTAAAAATTTAATGCTGAGTTATCAATTTGTTCAGATCTGCTGATTTTATATGTTGCAATAGATTTGTCTGTTTGAGAAAAGTTCTTTTGATGGATTTTATTGACTCTAATTAATTCTGAAATCAATTCTTGTGTTTAAGGAAAATATTTTCGAGTGTAAATAAGAGATTTCAGCTGATCAAGAAGAGGCAAAAATTCGTGAAGAACATTGCTCAATACACCTAGACACATTTCAAGGATTATTCATGAAAATTATTGCAACAGATTTCTGATAGTCTAAATAAGGAATGACAACAAATTTCGTAGGAAGTCATTTCAATCTGACTTTCAACTTGATCACATTGGAAAAAATGTGTAAAAGGTCAGAAACTCATCTATAAAAGCTCAGCTACTCCAAGAAATTGGTATGCACTTCAAATATGGGTTGAAAATGAGTTTAAAAGGGATTGGCTATTCTACTCAATAGGTTGACTTTCAGAGATGGAACCCTAACCCCTTATGAAGAACCCATGGTACAACAATAACTTTATAACAACTTTTAAAATAAGAAGAACAAGAACCTATGATTTACTAGGAACATTATATCAATTGCAAAGATTCAAAGAAATGGATCACTATGAGATTAGAAGGATTCAAATCGCTTGTAGAGAAATAAGACTTGTAGCACTACTAAAATAACTACCTATCACGGCACGTGTACAGAAGGCGCCGTGATAGATGCTTGAAGAACAACGACGCCTATAAGGCACCGTGGTATCTTAAATCATTTAACGGTGCCTAGCAGGTGCCGTGATAGATCTTTCATGGCGCCTATAAGGCACCGTGATAGGGGACCAACTTAAAAGACCCCAAAGTCAAGCCTTGCCAAATCACTTCTCCCCTTCAAAATAGAAGCAGTCTTCTCTCCTTTAGCTGTGGCCAGCTCTCGCCTTCCCCCAATTTCACCATTTTTTCGGACAAATAAGGTAATTCTAAGTTTTTAATCTCAAATTTACCACAAAAATTAGAATACCTATTGTTTGAACTATGATTTTGATGGATTAATTTGTATAAATTTCATTTTTTTAGTTGTATTTGAGAATTATGAATTTGGAACCCTATATTTTCAAATTGAAATTTCTTGAGCATCCATTGATAATTGTAAGTATCTTTTGATTGTTTATTTATTAGAAATCTTATTTTTACTATGTTTTTCTATTTTAGTATGAATTAATCCGAATTTATGATATAATTAGAATTTATTATTTTCTAGATTATAGATATTAGTATATCAAAATTTGGAATTCAAGGCATGTTTTCTCTCAATTTCTTCTAATTTGGAATCGAAGGCATGTTATGCATGGTATGTGTTTGATAAAATGCCTAAGAGAGTATTAGTTTGATTGTTTAGAAATTATGCATAGTATGTGTTTGATAAAATGCCTAAGATACTAAGAGTTTGATTGTTTAAAAATTATACATAGTATTTGTTTGATAAAATGCTTAAGAGTTTGATTGTTTAAAAATTATGCATAGTATGTATTTGATAAAATGCCTAAGAGAGTATTAGTTTAATTATTTAGAAATTATGCATAGTATGTGTTTGATAAAATATCTAAGAATTTGATTGTTTAGAAATTATGCATAGTACGTGTTTGATAAAATTCCTAAGAGAGTAGTAGTTTGAGAGTAAATTAACTTGAGACCTAGTTTCTAAATTAACAAAAAAAAAAGCATGCTCAACTTAAAAGAAATATCATGGAGTTCATCCTCCTAATTTGCTAGTCACCGATAATGATCACCATCTTTTTAAATTTAAAAAAAAATGTTACTTGACATATAGAATTTGTAAGTAGGCATTTTCTTTTAGAGCCATTTAGTGTATTTTTCTCTCATGAAAGCCTCACTCCAAAAGTATACCTTTAGGCTCCTATAATTGAGAATTGAACCATAATAAGCAATATTAATACTTATTACTTCATATATATAATATTTGATATATGCATATGTATCTATATTTGACAACTATATAATACAATATTTGGTTCATATTTGATTTTATACTTGTAGGTATTTACACCGTATGATGACACAATATGGCCATTAAGATAGGTATCTTTTCATAGATCGAAGTTGAGTTATTTGTCATGTACCCATTCAAAGATTATGCATAGTTTTTAAATCCTCTAAACTTAATCTCCTTGAAGAAATTGGTTTAACAATGATCAAATAAGTTTTCTAGTGGTCATTTGGTTATAGTTTAGTTTTCTTATGGTATTCTAGTTATGGTTGTTATTGCTAATATTTTTTTTATTTTTCTTATATTTATGTTAATACAAAGTGCATTCAATATATATAATGCAAGAAAGGGAAGAAAGGAGAGCGAAATAGTCCAATGTATAAACAATTAAAGGTACTAAACTTCGATAAATAATACTTATTGGGTATAAAACTATTTTAAACCGCTTATTTTTTCTAATCTCATATATAGTGTCCAAGACAATAAGTAAGTGCTAAATGTGGATTTTACATATATAAATTTTTTATAATGGTATGTAACTTACATGTGTTTTAATAGTTCTCCTCCAATTTTGAGTTAATTTGATCAACACTGTTTTTTTTATTAAATTTTTATCACTTTCTAACAAATAAGGAGTTTGAATTGTAGCTTAATAGACAAACTTTATACATAAAGGATGATACAAAAGTAGTTCGTGAAGAGTAGACCGATGAACTAACACAATTTTTCATTTGAGGTTTCTATTCTTTGTTAATTTAAACTATGAAGTATTTGATGATCATGTTAGTTTAGATTAGAAAACCAATGATAAAATTATTAAGTTAAGTAGTTCTATTATGTTGATATACTCATCTATTTTCTTTTTATATTGTTGTGTTAGCAATTTTTAATTAATGTTGTGTGTGAGTTTATATTTATGTTCCATTTTATTTGAAATATTTGTTGTATCATATAGATTTGGATTATATTTGTAAAAATCCAGGGACATACACAAATATATTAAAAATGTCCTCGTAAATAGTAAAAAAATATTAATCAGGATACCATGACGCTTTTTTGTGCCTTGGTAGGTCTACCACGGCACCTAATACGCACCGTGGTATCCAGAAAAGATACCAAAGCACCTGATAGGCGCCTTGGTAGGTCTACCACGGCGCTTATTAGGCGTCGTAATAGCTAGGGTCTATTATGGTACTCGGATGCACAGCGCTTACATGGGCACCGTAATACGCTTTTTAAGGCGCGTGTAAAGCGCCTTGAAAGGTTCTTTTTTTAGTAGTGTAGCTGGGCTAGTAAAGACTCTAATTAGTAGATTGTGGGATGCCAGTGGGTGCTAGAATTGAGTTTGAAATTCAAGTTTCCCTCAAAATATGAGGTACATAATCTGACATCATGTGTTTGTTGTAACTATACGCGAATAGTTTGGTGCCCAACTATTTCCACAAATTAGAATGTGTTTCAGTCCCAGATATACCAATAACTTTAGTATTGTTTTAAAAATAATATTTGGAAGGGATGATTGAAAATTTTACTCTATACTTTGCGTTTGTTCAACACAATCAGCGATCATCTTGTTTTTTGAAAATCATTAGCTAAAACCTCTTTGAATTATATTGATTAAATTTCTAAACGTTTTATGTTAAAATCTCAAGTTTTATGCCAAAAAATTATCTATGTTAATACAAACTGTGGATTGTATTTCGAAAATACCATGCAGTTATGCTAAAATCTCTGAATCAAACCAAACTTATGTTATTACAAATTAATATCAATTGGTTACTTTCTAAATGTCATGCAGCTAAGAACGCTGGTGCCTTAGAAACTTTATGTGGACAAAATATGGGGAAGAAGACTAACATAAACTGGGAAACTACACTTGCTGTGCAATAATCTCTCTTACTTTGGTTTGTCTGTCAGTTTCTCTACTATGGGTATACATGGACAAACTTCTCATATTGTTTGGTCAAGATGCTCAAATCTCATAAGTTGCGGGCAAGTACTATGTTTGCCTCATCCCTGCCTTGTTTGGCTACGCAGTTCTCTAATCCTTGGTTAACTACTTCCAATCTCAGAGATTGATAGTTCCAGTGCCCGTAAGCTCCTGTTCAGTCCAATGTTTGCACATTCCACTCTGTTTCTGGCATTTAAACTTGAACTTGGAAATTCTGGCACAGCTTTAGCCATTGGAGTTTCTTACTAGCTCAACATTGTTTGCCTTGGATTTTACATGAACTACTCTGTGAGAAAACTCGAGTCCAGTTTTCAGAGGCTTCCGTGTTAGACATGATTTACGGATTGACAAACCAAATACAATCCTAGAATCTATCATGCTAAATTCTCAAGAAAAGATTTGTTGAGAAAAAATTGTGACTAACCTAAATCCATAGCTATTGACAGCAAATGACATGATCACGTGAGCGGAAGTAACGAATTCTTAAGAGCACGAGGGTAAAAGGTCTTTCACAGCTAGAATACTCTATGTATACTTAATAGTAACTCTCTTTGTTGATGGAAGCAAGGTAGAAGAGCATACGTTCTATTTAGTTTTGGGCCAAAAGCCTCATAGTTATGTCCTTATATAATGACAACTAATAGAGACCCCATCAATCCTTATTAGATCAGTATTGAGTAACTACACATTACAAAGCCCATACCTGGTTAGTAATTTCCTGAGCCCATAATTAGATCACTTAATGAGTCTACTTAATTAGATAGCCTATAGATTACATAATTGTCATTAAACCTATGTAAGCCCATATAGGAATTAAAACCCAACAATCTCCCAGTTGAGTGACATGATTAATCCGAAAACAATTATATATTGAAGCTTGAGTGTGCACCTTATTATTGTCTGTTAAAAAATTACTTCTTATAATAATCCCGACCATCTTATTTATCAACATGAAATCAAAATGGCCTTTGTTGCACTTAGATAGGCAACTGAATCCATCAATAATTACCAAATCAATACACTCAATGACATAGATCATTGCATAGAAATTACATGAAAAGTGATCTTACATATCTATTTCCAACTGGTCCTACTTTATGATTTCAACAAATCAACCTCAGTCTTTCACTTTATAATATACCGCAACTTGATACAAAACCGCAAATAGAAAGAAAATAAAATATAAATTCAGAGTATAAAAGAAAACCATCACTTTATTAATATCAAATAACAAATGCGTCTTTCACAAAAAAAACTTGTAAAATCTAACTCCTACTAATTTTAAATATCTTTAAACGGTACAACACCCATATGAGCAGTGTGCTTATGAAATCCTTAGGCATTAGACATTTGGTGAATGGATCTGCCAATATGGAGTTAGTGCCGATATATTCTATAGATAATTAGTGACTATGAACTTTCTCTTTAATAACTAGAAACTTAATGTCTACTTGCTTAGATGTTGGTGAGCTTCTATTGTTATTAGAATATAGAACAACGACTCTATTATTATAATATATCTTCATTGGCCTTTCAATACCATCGATAATTCCCAGCCCAGTGATAAAATTTCACAGCCATATCCCTTGATTCGATGCCTCATGACATACTATAAATTCTGCCTCTGTAGTGGAAGAAGCTGTGAGTATCTGCTTAACACTTTTCTATGAAATAGCTCCTCTGACAAGTAGATAAATATAATCTGAAGTGAATTTCTTACTATCTAGGCATCCAGCATAATCGGAGTCGAAATACCTTACGATCTATAAGTGATCAGATCTTTGATATGTGAGCATATAGTCTTTTGTTCTCTGTAAATATCATAAAACCTTCTTTGCTGATGTCTATTAATCTCTACCAGGATTGCTTAAGTATCTGTGTAGCACTCTAACTATGTACATTATATCTGGACGCATATACTCTTGATCATACATTGGACTCCCTACTACAGATACATAAGGGAACTTTTATATTTCCTTCGCTTCAAATTCATTCTTAGGGCACTGAATGAGACTGAATTTATCACCCTTAGCAATGGGTATATCTCCTGAGGTACACTTGCTCACGCTAAATCTTTCAAACACTTTTTCGATATAGCACTTTTGTGATTATCCAAGGATATCCTGAAAGTGATCTCAGTATATCTTTATTCCTAATATAAAAGAGGCAGACCTAAGATCTTTCATCTCAAATTTGTTTGAAAGAAATCTCTTAGTTTCGTGTAGTAAATCTATATCATTGCTTACTAAAAGTATGTTTACATACAAAACTAGGAAGATACATTTGTTCCCACTGAACTTGTGATAAATACATCCGTTTGCCAAATTCTCCTTAAAACTAAATGAGAAATGACTTGATGGAACCTATGGTACCATTAACGGGAAGCTTATTTGAGACCATAGATGAATTTCTTTAATTTACAGACCATAGACTTTGGATCTCTAGTTATAAAATTTTCTAGCTAGACCATATAAATCATTTCCTCAATATCACCATTGAGAAACACAATATTTATATCCATTTGATGTAGCTCTAAATCAAAATGAGCTACAAGTGCCATAATTATCTTGAAAGAGTCTTTCAAAGAAACTGGAGAGAAAGTCACTTTATAGTCGATGCCTTCTTTTCGAATAAAACCCTTGGCAACTAGATAAGCTTTATATCTTTCTAGTAGTTCGATGAGAACTCAAATGTCGTTGCCTTTTATGTATTTTATCTCATCCTCCATGGCATCGATCCACTGTTGGGATTTTGAACTTGTTTGGCTTGAGTGAAATTGATTGAATCATTTTCCACTCCCATGTCAAACTCATGTTCTAGGAGATAAATGATGTAATCATCTGAAATTGCGTTTCTCATTTCCCTAGTAGATTTGCCTTTTAGGAGTAACTTCCTCATTTTTGATAGAGAGTTGCAGACTATTGTCTTGAATTTCTGGATTTGCTTCTTGAATGATATCAGGTAAAGGGGCTGGATCACCTTCAATAGTAACTGTAGAAAGATAAATGAATTCCTTATCAAAAACAATATCACTTACCTTATCTCTCTCCTCAACCGCAATATTTTCAAGGAATCTCGAATTACTTGTCTTAAAAAAGGACCTATTAGAGGGATCATAGAATTTAAAATCTCTTGACCTTTCAGCGTAGCCAATAAAATAGCAGCAAATTTTTCTTGAGTCTAGTTTCTTTTCATCATGTGACTTGTATAACCTTGCCTGAGCTGGACAACACCAGATATGTAAGTGCCTGATGATAGGCTTCTTGTCTGTCTATAACTCATATGCGGTTTTAGCTACTAATTTGCTGGGTATTCTATTGAGTATAAAATGTAATATCCCATATTTTTTAAGGATAAAATGGTTTTTGACCATATTTAAAAAAAATTAAAAATTAAATATATACGCATATAAGTTTTCTCTCTCTCCTTTCTCTCCCCCCTCCCGATCGTCTCTCTCTCTCGTCTCCCTCATCTCTTGGCTGAACGGAAGAGTAGGAGGACCAGTCGGTCGGCAGCCTACGCCACTGGTCCCCGGTCACCGCTGAGCTCCGCATCACTAGAAATGCTGTTAATGGCCGCAGAGGAACTTTGATTTTTCGGCGCCGTTTCGGACCGTTTCACCGCATGTTCTTGGGCTCGTTGGGATCGCATCGTCGAGAGGAATCTCAAAGTATATATTTTATGATCCCATTGTACCCGGTTTGAAAGTTGCCATTTTTGTCTATTTTTGAGCTTGAGTTTGACTTTTAATCTGATCGTTAGATTTCGTTTTTGATGTCATTTTTGGAATGAACTCCGAAAATGGTAAAATTTGATATATATATATATATATTGACTATATTTGGTGATCAGCACGAAAAAACGATATCTAATGGCTTAGATTTTGTCTGTTTTGTGTGGCATCAGTTCGGTGTTAGCCTAGGCCCGAATTGGTCGAGTTATATATCTAACTTAGCTATTTTGGGCATTAGGAATTTAAGGGAGAAGTCCGCCTATTGATTTGAAGCTCCGTTGAGAAGTTGGTTTTTCTCAGGTGAGCGATCAAGGGCGGGAATTGGTTTCTGACCCTCCGAACGATCGTCCAATGGCACCTTGAGCATCCAATAGCATAGTATCACTATTCTAGTAAGGTAGGGATTTAGTTAACTCTATTTTATATCATTTTCGATTAAAACTTAATTTCTGCAACACACGATGACAAATGTGATTTTTGAACTATTTTGGATATATGTGATGGAATTGAATTATATTATATACATTGGATTGCTCTGGGACTTTTCTGAGTGTAGGTTATTTTTGGATATGTTAAAATAGAGCCGTTGTGCTGCCTATTTTTCTATAAAATTTAATTAATTATTTTATTAAAGACCAGAGCATTATTTGAACTTAAATTACTGCATGGCTATTTTTACAAATCAGTTCAAAGTACACGTATCATAGGATCACACATGAGTACCAGGTTAGCATCATGGGATTTTTATAGTGTGGTACTGCGGTCCCACTGACGGTGCAGAGTCCGTGACCCCGGGAGGGTATTTCTTCTGATTACCTCCCCATTTAGCAGGCATAGACTATGCGGTTGCCCCTCCAGTTATGGGCTAGGTGTCAGGCAAGCTGTATGGCACACATAGTGCCAACATCCTGGTTTCTATTGATAAGAGGTGGTGAACTCATGGGCATGGGTAGATTTGTGTCATGTGTTTATAGACTGATTGATTTTCAGATAACATACTTTTTGTATATCTATATATATATATATGTGCATATGGACTATTGGTTTTGGATATCATGTTTTTATACCTATATATATTTATATGTGAAAGTACATTGACCTAACACTTAGGAAAGTCATGCATGCATGCAAATATGGAAAACATATGATCACATCATGAACGCAGTGAAAAATTAGCGGATTTCGGTTTTAAAATTTTTACATGAAAATAGTTTTCATAACCATAGAACATGTATATATTATATATAAGATTATGTATAACATAAATCAAATCTAGATACAAAACTTTAGAGATGAGATTAGGGTTTACATCTTGCAGCGTGCTCCTCCTTGATCTCCTTTATGATGGTGATCAAATCTCCAACCCTAGATCTTCTTGCCTATGCTCTTGCTCTTGATTGATGAGACGAGTGGGCACCAAGTTGAAACCTTCGTTGGAGAACGATCAAGAACACCTTCTTGATCCTTTGGAACACCGGAACTTGAGATGAGACTATGAAATGGTAGAAAATTTTTTCTCTCTCTTTCTCACTGTAGTTGGCACAGAGCACCTCTCTTTTTCAGTCTTAGCCGATTTTTCTCTCTCTCTCTCCCTATGTCTATGCGTGTAGCACACTTAGAATTACTGGACAGTTTTTTCTCTCATATATCTTATATATATGGGGCCAAAAACTACTAATCCTAGTCCAACTAGGATTGGGCTTGTTCTTCACTTTGGGCTTTTGGTGTATTTTTATAAATATGTCTAACTCATGTAAATTACTTATAAAAATACCAATTTCTGTGTAGAATCATTATTTTACACAGTTTTATGAAACTAATTTCAAAATATCACCGACCAATTAATGAGCTTTATTGAGTTAGACAAGGGACCTAATGGATCCAAATAATCTAAGCTCCAATAATATGATAAATACATAATAACTCTTACTATGGTATTTATATAAATACCATTAGTAAAGGGAATACTCCACTAAAGGCCCAATACTGCACTCTTAGATTAAATGTCATGCCTTTTATAGAGATTTAATCAACTAGTCTTGATTAACCGATTCATCTAGCATATTCTATACCATATATAGAATCCCCATACAATGCCATAGTTGGATAGGTGAAATTACTGTAATACCCCTCCAACACCTATTTACCTTTAGGTTACTATCCTTCTATCAAGGAATAATGTTGTCGATAATTTTATTCTCAATGGCCATTTAGATAAAATTATCAACCAATTCACAAAGTGAATACTAAGATCTTAGATTTAATTATTCCATGAATCTTGAAAGACCTTAAAGTGGCATTAATGTATAATATGCTTAACTATTTAGTGTTCTCATCAATTCATAAATCATAACCTCTAACATACCAGAGTTTGCCTCTAATTTCACAGAGACTAGTCTTTTAACAAATCAAAAGGCTATAACCCATGAAAGCAAGTCCAGCCAAACATTAAGGATTAAAATCTATATGCTAAGAACTAGTTTGTGGTAATATCAGAATCGAGTTATGGCACTCCAATTCTTTATATTACCTGGTCCTATTCAATACACATAACTTATTTATGTTGTATTAGTGTTTCTATCAGAAGTCACATACTTCAATGATTTGATACACATCATTCCCGCTGAGATAGACAAATACTATAACCTATAGCAAATAAAGTATTCTATCTTTATTTACAGATTGTGAATTAGTTCATTTAGACTTAGATAAAGAAACAAGTCTCCCCATAATTAACACTTAATCATGTTTGTTTCCTTATACACAAATAAAGTCATAAAATCTTTTTCAGATAAATAAACTATTCAGCTAAGATAGTTTAATCTAGCAAATATCATATTGCATATAAGAGAAAGTTATTTACACTAAAAAGGTAAAATTAGAAATCTGTTTTTTTAGGAGAAATATCCCAACAATATGCATATACATATATAGATTATCAGCTTTGGAAATGGATATGTATAAGTATATACATATGGTTTTGCAAAAAGATGTTTTTGGATTAAACTAACCATGTAGGGATTTTCTATCACTAAAAAAGTTTTTAAATAAGGTAATAGCTTTCTTACTGAGCTTCCGAGCTCACCCCTCCTATTTTTCCTTCTTTTCAGATAGTTGTCTATCCGAGTCTGTTATGTCTATGGCCAGGCAAGTCGCTTGGCTTACGCTCGTGACCTTATTCCTCTTTGAGTAGTACCTTTTCTTTGTCTCACTCTTTTCCCTTGTCTAACTGTTTAGCCAAGTTCATTAAAATTATTAAGTGAATGTATGAGGATGTATTTACTATTATTAGAGGTTTTGGTGTATAAATTGGACACAATAGTCCCTAAGGAGCTAAATTTCAAGATTTTAAGTACTTGAAATTTTGATACTTTGTAAGTTAAATTTTAGATATTCGGATTCAAGATTTTGAAAAATCTATTAAATCAATACTGCAGTTTTATTAAACCAAGTTTTTATACAACTTAATTATATTTTCTTAAATTTTAATTGGTGTATCTATTTTTATAAATCAAACTAAAGATGGACTTCTTCTTATATAGAATTCCTAATGTTTTGAGGACTAAAATGAAAAACCCAAGTATTTAGTTTTCTCCGAATTTTACAAAAATTCTTTATTCATCTTAATTTACACTCAAAATTGCCAAAAGTTATGGCCTTGGATTTTGGTTCGTGACATATAAACTGTAGTTTTCAATGCCTCTCCTCAAAGTGATTCAGGTAAGGAGGAATAACTAATCGTACTCCTCACTATGCCCTTAAATGTTCGGTTTCATATTCATGCTAGGCTTCCTCGGCAGTGTATATTGTGAGACGATTCCACATTGCTCTAGGTACTAGACAAAGGGTCCTGGATGTTATTCATCGGATCCATCATACCTATCGTAGTATTCATCACCACGATCAGATTTAATGGCTTTAATTTTCTTGTCGAGTTGATTTTTAACTTTAGCTTTGAAAGCTTTAAATGCATCCAATGATTGTATCTTCTCATGAATTAAATATAGATACCTATAGCGAGAATAATCATCTATAAACGTGATGTAATAGTGTTGGCTATTCCAGGAAGGCGTAGGGAATGGTTCGCAAATATCAATATGTATCAGTTTTAAGACACCAGAACTCCTATTAGCACTTAATTTGTGTACATTTGTCTGTTTGGCTATAATACATTAAACACAAACTCTCAAGTTTGCTAGGTCAAGTGGTTCAAGAATTCCATCTGACACAAGATTATATTCTCTGTTTAGAGATATGTCCTAATCATTTGTGCCATAACATTTCTCACTAGTTTTGTGTTTTGTACTACATTTTTCAACATGCAAAGTTTTATTAATTGAGGTAATGCTATCAGCTTTATATAAGTTATTAATTAAGGAACCATTTGCAATAATATTGAAATTTTGAAAAAGACTAAATTTATTATTCCCAAATGAACAAGTAGAACTAGATTTATCCAAAACTGAAATAGAAATTAAAATCCATCTAAATGACGGTATAACGAATGTCTCATCTAAATCCTAAAATAATCTGGAACTTAATTATAACCTAAATAGACCAATTACATGTACTATAGCTATGTTGTCATTCCCATATAGATGTATCTTTCAGTATCACTTAGTGGACGGCTCCTCAGACAACCTTGCATAAACACATTGGTGTAAGTAGTGGCACCGGTACCTACCTACTAAGTATGATTAGATACAGAAGTAAAATTAACATCAGAACAGACAAAATTGAGAAACTTGCCCTTCTTGACAAGCCAGATGGCGTACTTGGGATAATCCTTATACACATGTCCAAACAACCTGAATCTTCATCTTGTTTCTTTTGAGCTTTATTTTATGAAGTCTCAACTGTAACTCCTTTATATGAAGTCCCAACTGTAGCTCTTTTATCTTTAGTCATTTTCCTTTTTTTATCTTAAGAGATAGTTGCTAGATGAGTACTTTCTGTCTTTTCTCACTTCAATCTATCATCTTCTTGTGCACAGTGAGATATGAGCTCACTAAGAGTCCATTTTGCTTTTTGGGTATTGTAACTCACTTTAAATTGGTTGAATTGTAGTGGAAGAGAGATAAAAACTAAATGCACGAGTAAGTCATCCGACAACTCTAACTTTAGTACCTTCAATTTTGAAGCCAGCTTGGACATCTCCATTATATACTCTCTAATACTCCATTTTCCTTTATAACGCATGGAAATCAAGTTACTGAGCATAGTACTTGTTTCCGTATTTTCACTCTTTTGGAAACATTCTGCAATTGCATCCAGAAACTTATTAGCATTTTCAATAACTGGTATAGCGCCCCTTATTGTCCTAGGTATGGAATATTTTATGATCATAAGACTCATGCGATTAGAACGTTTCCACTGCTCAAGTTCTTAGTAGCTGTAGCAGAACTTTCTACTGTAAGAGAAATAAGTTTTTCTTTCCTGAGTGCAAGCTCTAAGTCTATACAACCGAGCATAATCATAACGTGCTCTTTCCACTTTTTGAAGTTTATACTATTAAGCATAAGAATTGAACTTAAATTGGCAGATATATTTGAAGCAAAAACTGATCAGAGAACCAAAACAGAAAATAATAGCTCACATAAAAAACATATCATAGACTAAGCATACAAAGTAATAACATATACTAGTATAACATAAATCAAATAAACACATAAAGTGAGCTCTCGTTACATGATACCCAGAACAACATCAATAAATCTTCCTTTAGACCGATTATCAACTTGTAAGTGGTACTTTTTAATGCAGTAATCAAATATTAACTGTAAATCCTGTCATACAGTAAATCTTCCTTTGGGCCGATTTATTGTCCATATGGAGACATAATCGTCATATATCTATTACTGCAGATATGTCCATTATTCGGCCAACTAATCACCTTCTTTTGAGTCGGTAATTATTCGCATGAACAATAAACATACAATATTCAAATATTTCAAAATAAATAAATTTATACGTTAGAGACTATTTTGGCAACATGTTGTTTCAACTCATCTATTTCGAAATATTCAAAAAAATAGTGCTAAGAAAAGTAATAACCAAAGTACCCAAATGTTATAAATTGAAAAATTTCAATGCACATAAATAATAGATGACCAACTGAGTTTTAAGCACTTTTATCAACTCTTAAAGTCAAATAGAATTTTCAACGGACAAAGTGTAGGTCGTACTTAACAGGGTTGAGAAAATAAGTTTGATCAGTTGAGTTTCGGGTACCCAAAAAACGAGGCCAATAACCTTAATTAGGTTTAAAATTGACATATGAATTGGACGAGCCAGCGCTGGGTGCCCAGAACCCGACACTGGCCACTTAAAAAAAAAAAAACTTTTCTCACCCCAGGTGTTCACGTTGCAGCACTACAATGTGGTGCCATGGCGCTAAAGTTCTGCCTATGGCGCTGCAGGTGCGGTGTCATTTTCTGAATCACAATTTTTCCAAAGTTTCAAAACAGGTAACCAAACTTGATGTGATTTTTAGTCTTAATCTTCAAACTTTATGACCCAAAACTCAGAATTCGACTCTTAAACACTTAATTTATCAACAAAAATCGTGAAAAATTCATCAATCATGCATGTAATATCTAAATCTCTAGAAGTCCAAATAGGTGAAGATACGAAAAACTAGAGACATACATGATTTTTCTAACCAAATTAACATGAATTTGTGCTCTGATACCATTTATTAGACATGATTTATGCATTAATAAATCAAATACAATCCTAGAATCTATCATGCTAAATTGTAGGAAAAAGATTTATTCGGAGAAAATTGTGACTAACTTGAATCTATAGCTATTCGCAGCAAAAGATGTAATCATATGAGTGGAAGTAATGAATTCTTAAGAGCACGAAAGTAGAAGATCTTCCACAGCCAAAATATTCTATATATGCACAATGGGAACTCTCTCTGTTGATGGAGGCAGATAAGAAGAGCATATGTTCTATTTAGCTTGGGGACCAAAACTCTAATAGTTATATCTTTATATACTAACAGCCAACAAAGACCCCATTAATACTTATTGGATGAGTATTAGGTAACCACACATTACAAAACTCATACCCAGTTAGTAATTTCCTGAGCGAATGATCAGACACTTAATTGGCCCACTTAATTAGATAGCCCATAATTTATATAATTGTCAGTAAACCCATGTAAGCCCACGTAGGAATTAAAACGCAACATTTCGGACACGTGAGAGTGTTTCGTCTGCTATAATGCTTTGGTAGAATCCTGTTTACCGCCAGTCTTAATTTCTTGTCGTTTTTATAATGAATTAACTGGTTGTTTTTGTTCAAATGACCAGCCTTAAGTATGCGTCGTTTGAGCTTCTGGTATTTCTCTCTGGTTTCTTACCCATTGCAAAGCTTGAGACTTCAGTACTCTCAATCTGGTATTTCCTCCTTCGATATCACCAAAAGTAAAGAACTTACTATAATTTTCTTATAAATCAGAATACATTTCTTTTGCAGCCTTACCACCACCACATATTACATTCCATACGGGATTGATGCTGCTGTAAGGTTTTCTCTATATCTTTTATACTTCTTCGTTTCTTTTACCATAACATCATTTTCAACATTTTATCATAAGCTAGTGTTATTCCACTTCCACATGTCTAATGAATCTATTGATACATCATACCACCTGTAATGATATATAGTAGTACTTATTTGACAGAACTTTGCAGTACCCGAGTGTCGAACAAATTAGGAGCAGGGAATTCCGAGGCTGCTAAACTCGCTGTCGCAGTTGCTGTGGTTCTTGGAGTTGCGGAAGCAGTTATTGGGAGTACTGCTCTCTTCTGCAAACGCAATGTTTTAGGATACGTTTACAGCAATGAGAAGGAAGGTGGTGGAGTATGTCAAAAAGATGGTTCCTCTGCTTTGTTTATCAATTGCTGTAGAGAGTTCAGTAGCAGTTCTTTCTGGTTAGTTTCTTATCTTTTTATTGTCAATTTAACATTTAAGCTTTAAAATTCTTATAATTTGAAAGGAAAAATGAGTAGAGATATGAAGATAACAAAATTAAGTTTCTTTCTTTGCAATATTAGGGGTTGCAAGAGGAAGTGGCTGGCAGAATATAGGAGCTTGTGTAAACCTTGGTGCATATTATTTAGTGGGGATACCAGTGGCTGCTTTGTTGGGTTTTGTCTTCAAATTAAGAGGGGAAGGCCTTTGGATTGGAATAGTCACAGGAACCACCCTACAAGCAATATTGCTTTTACTCATAACAACTTTCACAGATTGGAAGAAACAGGTCACTTTGTACAACCCCAGAACTTTTCTTTTTTAATACCATACGAGTAATAGTTTTCCTTTTTGGACTCTTTAATTTTTTTTTTCTCTTTACGCTCTTCTTTGTTGTCAATCTTTTGTAGTTTATATATTTTTTCATTTATGGTCAATAATTACATCTAGTTATACTGGTGAGTGGTGAATTTGGGCAGCTTACAAAAAGCTCAATGCCTAAGTTGACCTTAGTTTGTGTGTGGATATTGCAGGCAGAGAAGGCAAGGGAGAGAATATTTTAGGAAAATAGAACACAAAATGAAAGTTCAATAATTCTTTCGGTTGCCTCATGATTTTAATTTTAACGGACAAAAGGTGCTAGTTTTTCCACAATATGACATTTTTTTCCCATATATCATAGTTCTCTAATACTGATTTCATGATAAGAAACACCTGAGAACTGCTATCCTTTTTTTTTTTTTTTTAATATATTCATTCTACGTTTTTTTCCCCCTCCTCTTTGATAAAATGAGAAACACTGATAACATCGGCAGCAGACACATGCAACAAAATAAGTGTCTTACTCAAGCAGTGCAAAATGCTTATTCTCAGCAATATGTGATAATTACTAGAAAAAGTTCTAGAGACAACTAAATTCTACACTAGATATTCCACTCCACTATACATTATTAATCGTATTTGATACGTAGATCTCAACGAAGTGAAACATACACAAATAACAGGAAATATATCAATACAATATGTTATAAGATAGTGTTGTAGGGGTATACCGAAGTAATATGCTAATAAGGTGGTGGCGGGGGGTGAGGGAAAGGCCCAGAGGGACCTGGAGGATGAGGATGATGAGCAAATGGTGGAGGCGGCGGCCCATGTGGACCTGGCGGTGGCGGCCCTGGAGGTGGAGGACCAGGAGGAGGATGATGATATGCAAATGGCGGAGGCGGTCCATGTGGACCCGGAGGTGGCGGCCCATACGGACCTGGCGGCGGCCCTTGTGGTGGCGGATGATGTAAAAATGGTGGTGGAACTTGGGGTCCTGGCGGCGGCGGCGGAGGGGCATACGGACCGTCAGGTGGCGGTGGAGGCGCAAAAGGGTCTGGTGGTGGTGGAGGATGGCGGTGGTGAGGCATTATTGCTTAGCTTAAAGCTTTGTTGCGAATTGATTCTCCAGGAGGAAAATGATGTGTTAAGTGCAAAACAAGAGCAAGACTTCGGGTATAATAAGAAGAGTTGGTACAAGATCGACAAATAGAACAAAAGACTTATAGTTGGGAACCTGGACTGGCAGTTGAGAAGCACAATGAATAATATATAATATCACCTGCACAACAAATTAAACTTGTGGATATGGGAAACAAGGAAAGTACTGGTGGATATAAAGCATGGGTTGCGAGATATATAATAGAATAGCACTAGATGTCCCAATTTTTGTACTAAATTTTTTGTACCAACACATATAGCATATAAGTTGTCACCATCTAATTAGTATGTTAATACTTACTGCAAATAGAATAAACATTATCACCAATTAAGTGGTGACAAATTACATGTCACATGTGCTGGTAATAAAATTTTGGTACAAAAATTGGTACCTCAAACATTATTCTATATAATAAGTCGAAATGTCTCTTAACCATGATAAAGTCTATAAAGCTCCTTGAAAAAAAAAAAAAAAAAGGTCTGGAAGCCATAATAATTACTAATAAAAATATCATGGTGAAGCTGCTAGGGAAGTACTTGTGTTTTAAGGTGTGATAAAATTTTAATAATTAGTCATTATTTAAAATTTATATCATCAATTATTTTTGTAGTTCTATAATATGGGATCAATTAAAAGAATATAATATATTAATAGGACAACATCACTTTTATATATTGTCTTTTGATACTTTGTTAAAATTGTATCTTGTATTTTTGTTATTATCAATATTGAAATTTAAATTTAAAATCTGTTACAAATTTATACTCTGATAATAATTTAGAACAGTTAATTTACCAATATGCTGTTTAAAAAAATTAAAAATAAACAATATAAAAACTTATAAACGAATAAATTTATTAAATAATCTTGGTAAAATAATTGCTCTAAATTAGTATCAGGGTATAAATTTATAACAAATATTAAATCTAATGATCAATGTTGATAATAAACAAAACACAAGATGCAAACTCAATAAAGTGTCAAAATAAAAGAGTAATGCTATAGGGCACCAGTAGTGTCCAGCACCACAGTGATGTGTCAGTCTGTCACTGGATGATTTAATTAATAAACTGGGTCCTACATAGGCCTCACTTAAATTATAATTATGATTAGTCAGTGACAGACTGACACATCACTGTGGTGCCGGGCACCACAAGTGCCCTACAGCATTATTCAAATAAAAAGTATAAAAATGATATGTTATCCCTATATATTAAAATTACACTGAACAAAGGGAACATGACACTTCAAAATAAGAGTCAACATTCGACTAAAAAGCAAATCTAGAAAAGGGCATGGGTCACCATTGGATTGGAACCTATTACTATTAGGTGTCAAATGAGAGACTTGGTTGAGTGACACCCCAACCCTATAAGCGTCGGATTTCATAAACACTGAATATGGACAAGACACCTACAAATATGAGGTTCTAATTGTCTAAAGCTTTAAAGTTTATACAAGCTGCTCACTATGACTATACTATATGTAAGCCATCGCACTATGTATAAAGAACAAAATATATGCTATATACAGATATCCATTATGGAACTAATCGTCTGCCTAGACACGTGTCGCCAATCATCTTATATTATTTTTGGACAACATTTTTGTACATATTAATTTAATAAATATTAAAATTTGTGTTGAAATTTAAAATAATATTATAATAAAATAATATCATGAGATTAATTAAAAATTTCTTAAAATTAATATCTTGATTTGACTTTTTATATAACTTTAACAAGTAAAAGATAATAATATCTTCAAAATTAAAAATAATAATAAGCACTAATATAGTTTAAATATTGAATATTATTATTTTTTTTGTTATTAAAATTGGTCAAAAATCAGTACAGAGTATTAATTTTCAGAAATTATGAATCTCAAAGTATTATTTTGTAGAGTCCAAATTTCATGATTTAAATTGCAGAAAATTCAAAATTCAAGTATATTTATGTAGTTCTATCTTTAGAAAAAAAAAAAAAAAAAGCTTATTTTTTTTATTTTATTTTAAAAGACCTCTTTATTAGGTTGATTTGTCCTGTCCATTAACCTCATCTCTACCTAGCCCAAAATAATTTCAATCTACCTAGATTGTAGTTAATCTGCAGACAATAGAGTTAGTATCAGATATATATATATATATATGGAGGCGTGGAAGGTTAAGAGATAAAATATATATATATACATTAAAAAATTCCAGAAAGCACTCGAATGAACATTTATTTTTCTATATATTACTACAGATATCTATACAATTAATAGAAGCATTCATAGGCATTGGAAGCATTCATAGGCATTGGAAACCGGATCGTTTATCTGCCCGTCCTGCTTCACCAACTTGTTTCCTTTAAAAAAAAAAAAATTTCTTATTAAAACTGTGCAAATGCTTCTAATTAACAATGACACGTTCTCATTTACTTTATTTGTGCCTTTGATCCACCAGTTTACTTTTTCAATATTTTTCTTTTCAGTTTTGTAATCATTTTTTGGCAATTGGCTGTACACATGTTAGTAAAGTAAATTACACGTCTTTATTATCTTTATTATTTTTCTCTATTTTATTAATAGTGAGCTCCACGGGCCACGGGCCTAATTAGGCAGGTGCACTTAATACTAGTATATATATATATATATATATTTGAGTACGTGCCTCAAGCGTACCTCCCGTCACTATTACTTTTAATTATCTTTCTAATATTGTAATTATTTTTTCGAATTGTATTCAATTTTTTTAAAACTTACTTCTTAAGTGTGATTTGTTTTGTTATGTTAGTATGTTAAAAAACTCAGGTTAACTACTTTTTAATTCAGGATGTTAAAAACCTCAAGTTAACTACCTGTCATTTAAGAACATTAAGGCATCTAAATTAAAGAAACTCCTTTTTTACAATAAGTATTTTGAAAATTCTCTATAGTAAATAATTCTGAGAATAACCATACATGTCAGAAAATCAAATTAGTTAATTCTTTGTCTTGTATGAAAAAGTTTTACAGATTTGGATGGCTAGTGCCTCTTATTATATATTTAAATCTAAATAATACAAAAATCGATAACACATAAAATGCTATTATGAAATACTCCATAAAGTCGGCAAGTAAAAATTTTATTGAGGATATTGTATTATAAATATGGGCTTCTTACATAAATACGGGTCCATAGGGTTAAAATTTGAAATGGGCCGATTTTTTAGAAAAATCGTCGATTTATTTAGAAAAATACCACATTCAAAATATTTATAAAAAAATATCACTTTTAATAAATATTTAGATAAATACCACTTGTTCTTCACGATTGGTAATTTTCAATGATACTCGAGGTTACCATTTGTGTTACTTTGGGTAACCAATTTAGTTATTGAAGTAACCAATTAAGTTACCTCAGGTAATTTGATAGGCTAACTCAGTTATCTCACCGATTAATAAAAAGTGATATTTTTCTCAAAACTTTTAAAAGTGGTATTTTTCTAATTAAATTTGAGATTTTTCGAATAATTTAAAAATCTGAGATCTTTCAATTTTGTTAAAACTTTTACCATAGAAAATCTAAATTTCCTCTATAAATATTATTTATATATCATTTCAAAAAGATACATTTTTACATATAAGAGTTTTTATATATATAAACAATATCAATTTCTTTTTTTTTCAGATAGTAATAAAAATAATATCAATTTCACAATTTCTTTCCACCAAATAACGAAATTAAGAAAGGAATATAAAAGAAAGTGAGAACCATGCATAATAAATGTGGGCTGATTTTTTTTTTCTTTTTTAAGAAAAAATTGAAACAAATTAAAAAACAAAAAGTGGAAGCACACAGCATAGGTAGAGGAAGGCTCAATTTTTATAGCACGGTAGATTACATACATATATTAAATTATTATTATTATTATTATTATTATTATTATTATTATTTAAATATCGAGAATATTAGGCTAATATTTCCATTATCCTTCTTGTATGAATGCTTACTAACTATATATAACGTTTCAACATAACCGCTAATATTTAAATTCTGCATTCTTAAGATCCATAGGGATCAAGTATTGTTTAGTAAGCTAAGTTATAATCACTACAATAAGAAGGTAATAGAACGACAATTTTAAAACAGTGACAATAGCTAAAATATTAAGTGGCGACAAATTAGATAATCTTCGCTTTAGAATATTTATATTTTTCAGAAATGAAAATGACTAAAGTGGCGACACTTTAGATGACCGCACTAAAAATTCTCTCTAAAAATATCTAAAGCGGCAACACTTGTCACTGATTTAGAAGGAGTGCACCAATTATCACCAGATTGGAATTAGTGTAAAAATATCTTCTCTAAAGCAGCGACAATAGTTGTCGCTTTAGACTAATCTATTATTAATAAATTAAAATAAATATAATTATTGTAAAAGATGTAAAAGTAAAAATAAAAATCGAGTTTAAAACTGCGACAATTATCTCTGCTTTAGATTAGGATATTTAAAGCTAAGTTTTCAAAATTAAAGCGGCGACAAGATATTTTGCAAAAATTTAGGCGGTCAAACTGACGGCCATAAATTTTTTGGCTTTAAGTGAAACATTGTGTTTCATTTAAAGCGGTGACTAAGGATCTAATTATCGCCGCTTTAGGTGATCGGTTTCTATATCCAGAAAACGATCTTTTTCTTTCTTATTTTTTCACCTCTCTCTCTCTCTCTCTCTCTCTCTCTCTACACCTAGAAATTGATTTCATCTTGCATCAGTAAGTTTTTTTCTTTGCTATTTCTCTCTCTTTCTATCTCTCTTCCTTTATTATTTATTTTTTTTCGCTTTTCTTTTTAAGACCGCCACCGCCGCCGCCACCATTGTCACTGCCACCATGAGACACCTCTCCCTTGAAGGCTAATAGGTTAGTTTTTGATTAATTTGTAGTTTTGTTTTTTATTTAAATAATTAAAAATATATATTGTAATATTAGGTAAATTTGGATATTAGATATATATATATATAATTATGTGTTGATATTTTAGCTTTGTTTTAGTATTAATTAAAATAAATGTTGTAATATTAAGAAAAATCAGATATTGGTGTAGTTTTTTTTTTAAGTTTTAATTTTATTTTGATATTATATTATTAGGAATATGAATATTCATTTGGTTTTCTGATATTGGATATGAATTTTTAATGGATTATTAAATATTGATTATAAGATTATTAGATTATATTATTAGTTTTAATGGATATTCGATTATTGGATATTAGATTATATTATTATTTTTATTGAATATTGGATTTGATGAGTTATTGGTGGATTATATTATTAGTTTTATTGGATATTGGATATTAGTGGAGATTTATATTTTGAGAATGTGGATTGAATATGAAGAATTGTTTAGTTGGATAATTTTTTTTTGTATTAAATTTTGATTTTTGTTTATATTTTTTATTTTAGTTTATGAATTAGAAATTTTTTAGGTTAGAATTTTATTTTATTAGAATTAATAAATGAAATGAATAATAATTAATTAATTTGTTATTTGAATAAAATATTTAATTGAATAAGATATTTTTAAAAGATTATTTTAAAGTAACTTTAAGTAATTAATTTTGATTAATAAATAAATATTTAATTAATAATTTGTAGAGTTAAATATTTAGAAATATTTTGTAATTAAGAAGTTAAAACCAAATTAAAATGTTAAGAAAAAAGAACAAAAAATAAAAATACAAGTAATGTAAATAAATAAAATAATAGGATAGTAAATAGATAAAATAATAGGATAGTAATACTCATATAATTAATAAAATATCCAAAATATCCCTATGATTATAATTATACCCAAAATACCCTTGCAACTAATTAATTACAAAAACAAGATTATTTTCACACAAAAAATATTTAATTCACAAATTACCCAAAATATCCTCATAGTAACTAAAATATTCCTACAATTAATGAAATTCCCATAATGCCCCTACAAATAATTTTTCCAAAAAAGTAGGTTACTTTAAAAAAATTCTCAAAAATACTCATTTAATTCACAAAATACCCAAAATATCTCTAGAATAATAAAATACCCAAAATATCCTTATAGTAACTAAAATACTCATAAAATAAAAAAAAAAAATCCAAAAATACCTATTTAATTCACAAAATATCCAAAAGGCCCTTAGAATAATAAAATACCCATTTAATTCACAAAATACCCAAAATTCTCTTAGAATAATAAAATACCCAAAATACTCTTACAGTAACTAAAATACTCATAAAATTAAAAATATCCAAAAATACCTATTTAATTCACAAAATACCCAAAATTTCCCTAGAATAATAAAATACCTAAGATATTCTTATAGTAGCTAAAATACTCATAAAATTGAAAAAGACACAAAAATATCCATTTAATTCATAGAGTACCCAAAATACCCTTAGAATAATAAAATACCCAAAAATACCCTTATAATAACTAAAATATTCATAAAAATAAAAATAATAATAAAATACCAATTTAATTTACAAAATACCTAAAATACCCCTAGAATAATAAAATACCCAAATACCCTTATACTCATACATGTACTCTTAAAAAATCCGAAATACCCTAAAATCATGAACACTAGAATGGTCACGACACGTAAACTGGTTTAGAATGTTCTTGATCATAACAGTTAGAATTATACAATTGTGATGATCAAGACCATTCCAAATGAGTTGATGATTGAATTTTTAGAATTTAATTTCATTATTACTCTATACTTTTTAATTATAATATACTTATCACTATTTATACTTGCACATAGTCATGGTCGCTGTTGAGCCTAGTTATCACGGTGGTGATGGAGGTGCCGACTCTCCACAATGTCCTACCAGAGTTCCTCAGCGATGCGATTTAAGTATTGTTTGTTACATATTAAATTTTACTTTTTCATTAATTTGGATATGTGGACCCTAGCTTACTTGCTAATATACTTATTTATTTTGCAGATCCTATTAGGAGGAATGTGAGGTCGAAGAGTGGGCCATTGAACCTACGCCAACTATTTGAGGAAAAGGGGAAGAACCCTCTTTCGATCAAATTTGATAAGGCAGAAGGCACTTGGCGCCTAGTTGACGACTATAAAAAAATACTTCCCCTATTTAATTGGCGTGCTTGTCCGACAGAAAGTGGATCTTTAGTATAAAAATTGGAAGTCGATTCCTATTGAGCAGAAAAGGAAGATCATTCCTGTTGTTGAGGTAAAAAATATATCATATTTATTAAATTTTATGAATTTTGCNACGACAGCGATAATTTGGCCAATGTTAGGGATAGCATCCTTAGGACTGCGGCAGACATATATAGCAACTGGAAGACCGAGCATAATTAGCATTTCAGGCTCATTGGGGCCGACAAAAATACTTTTGACTTGGCGATGACACGTTCTAAAGTGTCTAAGGAGATGGATGTCGCAACATGAGGGCATTATTACGACTTTTTTGACTCTCCAGAGTTTAAGGTAAGTGTGTAGTTATAAATTATTTATTTATTATTAAGTAATAAAATATTATATTATAATTAATTTTTTTTCCTACAGACGATTTCTGAAAGAAATACTGCAAATAGGCCACGTCAGTTAGCAGTGAGCAAACAGAGACCCGTTTCCATTGCTCACAAACGATATAAGAAGGTAATAAAATTGCGATTTTTCTTATAATATTTTTTATTTTTAAAACATTAAATTTTAATAATAAATTATGTTCCTTTAAATACTTTTACAGCATAATCCTACTACTGGCGAGCTTCAACCAGTTGTTGAGAGTTTCAGTGATCGCTATTTAACTGAGTAAACTGGATGGCCGAGTGCACAGTTTGAGGCCAATTATGTATGTCATTAATTAATTTCTTTTAAACAAAATCTCAATTTTCTTTTCTATATGCTAATTTTAATCTTTTTTTTGTAGAATAAGATGCTCGAGACTCGGAACACTCAGTCTCAAGCATCTTTCCAATCTGATTCAAATTTATCTACTTCTGTTATTGATGCTTATATTGTGGATGAGGTTCTCGGTACACGTTGCAGATTTAGGAGAGGTGTCGAACGTAAGTTGAGTAAGTCCGCTTCTAATACTAGATTTGCCGCACTAGACTTTACACCGTCAGTACCTGAGGATGTCCAATGATATATACAAGAAAGCCAACAATGCATGACGACAGCCCAACAACGAGAGGTAGCCACTCAGGAGATGATCGCTCAACAATAGCGATCAATAGAGGCTCATACAGTGCAGATAGCGCATATGCAGAGGATTTTGTCATCTCTAGTACCAGTTGTCAATATGTCTAGCCCTGCTCCTATTCATCCAGGGTTCACTTCGACATCGTTTGGCATGATATACCCCCAGCCCCGCTACTACTACCTTGTTTCGCCCATCCTTCACTGACTCGTCGAGAAGATAACAGTGAAGAAACCGAGGACGAGGACTTAGGCTTGTAGACTCTTTTCTACTTTTAGACAACTTTATATATTTTTTAGTTTTTGACAAAACTTTTTAATTTTAATGTCATTTAAAATATTACTTTATTTATTTTTTATTAATTATTNTAAATGTCACCGCTCAATGTTTACGCTTTAAATAAACATAGAGCGGCCGCTATTGGTCTGCCAGATAGTATTTCTGTTGACTTTTTAGTGGAGACAATTGTCGCTGCTATAAATTATCTAATACGAGCACCACGCGTGTCTCTGCTTTAGGTATCTATACCAACGAACCTTTAGCAGCGACACTAAAGCGGAGACATTGTCACTGCTTTAGATCTAAAGCGGTGACAAATGTCTCCACTCTATTCCTGTTTTCTTGTAGTGAATATGTATGATCGTTCTGTTTGCAATCACCTACATTATTTTTCAGTTCTTTAAATGCCCACAGATATCAGCGAGTAGGGCTAGCAATTTTCTATATAGCACGATAATACAACTCAAAAACGATATAAAATAAACGGGTTTGGGTGACTCATTTATTTTTCGTGTTAATTTCATGTTGATATGTGTAACATGAATAATATACAGTTGAGTTTTAAGTCAACCCTTTTAACCCATAAATGACATGTATGACATGTGTAGTTAAACGAGTCGTTTTCGTGTTGTATCAACACGATACAAATATGACATATTTATTAACTTTTTAATATTTTCAATGTGATTTTGATTAATTTAAAACATAATTATATATATTTAGTTGAATTAATTAGGGCATAATTGTGTTAAATTTGAGTAATCATGTCAAATAGGTCATATTATGAAACACGATACATTTATTAAATGGGTTATATATCTCATATCGTGTTACCTGTGTATTAGTTATATCATGCTCATGTTTAGACTTTTGACACGTTTATTAGTTGTATCGTGTTTGGGTTAGGGTATTATCTTATCGTGTTGTGTCTTAATCTTGTTGATCTGAATACGATACCATAATACAAGTTGTCAGCCCTGTCAGTGAGGTTGTTCTGTGCAAGCACTCTAGCCAACCACGTACGTTAAATTCAATATTTTATATTTCTGTGATTTCAATTTCAGTATAATAATCTAACTAACTGAATAGATGGTACTACCACTTATGTCAAAATTTTAATTATCTAACACGTGGTGCTAGACCACTGCCCATAGATTTAGTTACCTATAATTCATCTTTTGCGGTTAAAGCACCCCTTAGCATAGTGTATAGCCAACCTTGTGTTCTAATTAAGCCAATTGGTGGTATACCTTCCTAATCTTGCACCATGAAGTAATTTCAGCCAAAAATAAGAAGACAAAATATATATATATATCATTTGGTGTGCTTATATAGCTAGTGTTAGTTCGCTTATTCTTAATCGCTTATTAATTTTCCATTTTGTTGTACTTCATGTTGATTATCCAACAGTTATATGTAAGGTTATACTTCTTCAGTTGTTACCGATATTTTATCTATGCGCTTACGACCTTGATTTCTTGGAATTGTTCTAGCTTCACTTAAAGGACTTGTTTTTGATGGTTAATTTTATTAATTAATTAGGTTATCTCTTTGATAAGAACCTGGATACTTCTATTATATGTGTAAAAAGTTTACGAGCAAGCATTTTGTTCTAGTGGAGAGTGAGGGAGCTTGATCGACAGGATTCTCAGTGTGACTGCCAAACCATCCACATCAGGCTCTGAGATAGACCACAAGATTATTAATTATTAGAAGACAATTAGAGAAGAAATTATTTCTTTTATTATAAATAAATGGATTATTATGTGTATTTACTTAAACATTATTGGGGTTTTTATTCTAAGATTAATTTTGCATCATTGTATCTATCAAAACCTTAGCTACTCTTACAAATAGAGAGCTATGGTTATAATAAGATTACGAGGCTCTACTTTTTCCTTTTTACATCTCTGTTTCTATCTCTCACACTATCTATTAGATTTTTTTATATTATTGTTATCATTACCACTTACGCTCTCATAATCGCTACTCGAACCACAGCATTAATAAACTGATTTAGAACATGTTAGCAGCCCTGGAACTATTTTTGAGGTATGTAATTGAAATTTTAGATTTATACACATAATCGTATAAGACGTTAATTATATTTGATATATATATATGTATATAAATATATATTTGTGTATGCCATGATTAAATTAATGCGACGAGGAAGAGAATTTTATATGTCATGTATATTTAAAGACTCCTCGGCAATTGGTATGACTTCTCTATAAGATTCCGTGCTTTGATTGAATACTTTACTATATGTTTAGGTACGTATATCTTTATGTAATTTCACAAATCAATTCTAATTTTGCATATTTTGATTTTCGTATGCATATATATGTATTTCTAACATGTTTTTCTTGTTTTTAATTATTAAGTATATCATTGAAAAGCATGAAAATGACATATATATTATGCTATTGTATTTGTGAATTCATTAAACTTAGGCGCTACTGTTGTTTGCATTCTATTAGTGCCGAATATAATTGGTAATCATACGATGCCCACAGAGTGATAATAGTTTTGTTTTGGTTTTGCATGATTATAAAAATGTAAAAATATATAAATGGTTTATGCGTTTTTCAAACTCTCGGTTTTCTTTAATTTTTAGTTATATTTCCACCGTGAGCTTGTATACGTATACATGTTTATACTTCATATGCATAAGATCTTCCGTCTTTTATGAAATAGACTATGAAATCTATATTCTATATATATGTTATGCTTCCGTAAAGGAAAAACATGGAAATCGGGATTTTTAATATTGTGTATATATGTTCTCTAATAATTATTGACATATGTTCTGATTTTATTATGTAAATTTCTCAAAAATTATTTGACGTGAGTCCTTAATGCTAAAAGCATTTAAATACTAACGAGCTAGCTGAGATCATTAAGGAATAAAATAAGGCATCAGCCTAAAAGTATGATGAAGGTTATGATACTATTGATGACTCGTCTGTGTAAGGATTTAAAGGTTGAATACCTCACTATCAAAGATCTCAGTATCCTCTGAAAAAATTCTTAAGGATCGATATGATCACTCGAAGTTCATAATCCTACCACATGCTCAAAATATTTATTTGGCTACACTAGCACCTACAGGACTTTTAAGTTTATTTCAAAATACAATTCTACCATGCTTAGAATCACTTCACAGCTAAAATTTCAGAAGTACTCTATACTCATTGTTGGTCTTCTGGTGGTTCATAATCCGACCACATACTCAATATATTTATTTGGCTACACTAGCGCCTATAGAACCATAAGTTCGTTTCAAAGTACAATTCTGTCATGCTTAGAATCATCTCACAGTTGAAATTTCAGAAGTACTCTATGTTGATTGTTGGTCTTCTGGAGGCTGAGAAGGACAATATTTTAGTGATGAAGAATCATCAGACTAGGCATAATGGCATTTCAACGATCCTTGAAGTGAATATTGTATGTGGTTAACCATAGGCATGAAAAATGTGGGGAAATTAAAAATAATGGACGTGATTATATTAACAATCTTATAGAAAATACTTAAGTATACCATCAGAAGAGGAGAGAGAATAATGAGTAAGCAAGCCAAGAATGTGGAGTATGTCTATTGTAAATGTACTAGAGAGAATAGCCATTAGAGTTGTAACCTTAAACATCTATTTGATTTGTACCAAATTAAGGTCCCTTTAGTGAATAATATACACCGTGGAAGGGAATTGGCCCATATAAAGGACATAACCCAGTTAAATCAATGACTCCTATGTCGCCTCCCAGAAGGAGTAGTTAAGCTTAGTATATTCTTGTAATTATTTACTAGAGACTTTTCAGATGTGTTTGGATAATTCTTGGATATTGTATTTATTTATCTGAATTTTTCTATACTACAAGATATATGTCATCTTATTGTTGTTTTCGCTATGAGCATTACTGGAAACAATGCACAGTCAAATACTTGTAGGAGAGATAAATTAGAAGTATGCATTTAGTTAGTGTTTGTGTAACTACGCATACTATCCTATTGGATAGTAGATACTTTATGAACCCGTTTAATCATGAAGGGTATATGATTACGACTTCAGACATTATTAAACTAATAGAGGGCTCCAGAAGAGTATCTATCTTATTGCTTATTAAAACTAAGTTCCTTATTAATGATATTTTATACTCACCACAATCCCAGCCTAATTTATTCGGCTTTAATGACATACGCCGAAATAGTTTTCTAGTGGAAATAAGGATTGAGAGCAATAAGAAATTTCTATATATTACTTTCACTAAAGGCTGTCAAATGCAGTTATTATAGGAGTTCCTTATGCTCTCCATAGGAATTAAAAGCCTTAATTTCTTATTGTAAAATTAAAAGACATGTTACTTTGAACTTGAAATTCAATCATCAAACCCTAAAGGTTTGGCTTAACTGATTGGATCATCACGAGTCTAGTATGATGAGCTGAATTTCTACGAATTATATTAAATATCTACTTAAGAATAAGAAAATCCCTTCATATAAATTTTTGTGTTATGTATACTAAAGGCAAATTAGTTATAAGACTATCATTGAAAACTTTGAATTTTTGCAATGGATCTAAGAGAATATTTATGGATCGATCCATCCCCCATATATATGGGCGATTTTGATATTTATGATTTTAATAGATTGCTCAAAGTATTGGTCTTACGTTAGCTTATTTTCTACTCGTAATCTGACCTTCGCCAAACTGTTTGCTCAATTGTAGCCATCTTGTTTTTCAGGATATGTCTGTTACTTCGTACGTAGTATCAATGGAATTAAGTTCATAAGTTGAAATGTATTCCACTATGTCTTGCTCAAAGAAATAATATAGCGAGGCATTGCTGAAGGTTCTTCAATTCGATCGGACTATTTTGGCATAAATCTCTGTGTAGGTTATTATTTTAGTTTTATTTTCAGACTCAGTCCATTGTCTTGAATGAATATCTTTTTTATTTTTTTTTTCAATAAATTCTATGTTGGGTGATAGATATTATTCTAGGGGTAAGTGCAACTAAATTGGGATTTACGATTTATGATTCTTTATCTCATTCATTAAAAAAAAAAAAAAGAAAGCTTTGTTATTGACTTTAGAACGCAATAGTTAGACAACAACTAGAATATATACTTTGGTTTATTACAATATAGCCACTTTAATGCATGTTCTTAATCATAATTAGTAATTAAGAACTACAATCATTGAGACACATCAAAGAGAGAATCAAATAACTACTTTTTGGCAGCTGATCAACTTAGTGCTGCTCTTGTTCCAAAGACATCTAATTGAGCAGCTGGAATCATTAATTCTTCAAGCCTTGACATTGATGTTGAACTTCAAGTATTTGGTCAATTCTATTGATGGCGGTATTTTCAGTGCTGGGAATTGATGCTCTTATTATTAATATGTGATATTTTCGAAACATATTGCACATAAAAATTAGGAAAGAATATTTACTCGATTGCTCATTCTATACAGTATGTAAAGGAGAATATATGAAGGATATACTTCTTCATATATTCTTAATCATTCTTCCAACAGAGTATTACATACTCACAGCCTACAGAGAATTACACGTAGATATATTACTTTGTTTGTTTTGTTTTGTTTTTCAAGCAAAACCTAGATATATTACTCAGTAACCCTAGCTAGAGTCGCAAAGACCGAAAATTAGAAAACAATTAAATATAAATCAGTGAGGATAGTAGTGACATAATTAATGGATATTATATAAATTAATATTGCTCCTGACAGAATTACGGATGGAGGAAATATTTTAGATTAATGTTATTAGATGAGTAAAAAATATTGGAGATGAAAATGAAAAAGCTAGCTAGCTCTAGACTTGAAACTCTCGATGTGTACTGGCGCTAGAAATCTTAAAAATGCTTCGATTTTAATTATGATTTCTTAATATTTGAAAATAGACTGACTATTTTTCATATATCTGTATATATATATATGATTAGAAATTAACACCCACAGATGCGTGATTAAACTTATACTCCATATGAAGGGCCATTATACCGCCAAGAAAATTCAAGTTATATATGTCTAATATATATAGAGTAACTGCTAGCTAATTCAAACAGGTAATAAATATACAGTAACTAGCTAGAACATCTCTTGAATTGATCATTCGCGCATCATCTTCTGTGAGATCGTCTGGCTAATTCAACAGGCTATTTCTGTAAATTAACATTTATAATAACGACACAAACATAAATATGATTTGAATCAAATTGCAATCAATTACAAAGTAACATTTGCTAGCTAGATAGTAGTACACTAAATTATACTACTTTAACCCGCTGTCAAAAAAAAAAAATTATACTACTTCAACCACTAAAAAAAAGGGAAAACTATTTGGTATAAGTATTGAATGAAGCAATTTTCTAAAACATAATTAGTTCAACATATATATATATATAGACGATTGATTTAAAAAACGAAAAATTAATGGAAACCTATGAACTAGCAGAATGTATGAAAAAACTAATTAACGTGTTATCAATTCACTTGTTGGCCATAAATAATAATTAAGACACCAAATTATATACAGGTGATTTCAAATTCTAATATCTCATGAGTATTAATACGGCAAAACAAAATAAAAGTGATAATATTAGCCCAAACACTTGGACAGTTTGCTCTTGATGTTACGTGCAATCCAATAGAAAAAAGTGGCTTGCAATGTATAGTTCAAGAATATTTAGGACATTTTTTAAGTAATAAAGTGCATAAAAATGGGAAAACCCCAAATTTATGCTAAAAGGGAAAGGTTGTGAATCCAGATTAATTGGCTCCAACGATCAGAAAAACACAAAAATCAATTCAAGAAACAAGAACATATATCAAACAAAAAGACAATTTCAACCCTATATTCGATACTATAATAGATTACCAATTCATCCCACAAATTTAAGTTGTTAGGAGGAGATCAGATCAAACTTAAATTGTTAGTCTAAATTAATAACGAACTATATATAGTGTTGAAGAGAGAGGGGCTAGCTGGAGATGATGACAGAAGAATAGAGAGCACAAAGGAGTGAGATGCCCGCCATGCATTTCATCATCTGTGCTCTCTATCTTCTGTCAACAACATCACCGTGCCTCCTTAGGCATATGTCTCTAGTAGCTTGTTAGGATATATAATTATATATTATAAGTATAGCATATACATAATAGTTACTCAACTGAAATTCTTTCTATGCACCTGTTCATGAGAAAGAGAGGAATGGAGAGAGATCTAGAGAGAGAGAGACAGAGAGACAGAGAAAGGATGAGGAGGAGGATCACTGGGGAGAAGATTGATGAGAATTATCTATGGGATGGTCTAAGAGACTTCCCTAAAACCTCTATTTATAGGAAAAAATTTTGCCCTGATGCCAATCACGTGTACATTCCATAAGATTTACAAAAAATAATTGAATATATAGTGCCAAAATGAAAGTAAAAATCGATGATAATAAGTTAATTATTGGGCTCGTTTAAATTATATATCGTGTTTTAGACTTTGATTTTTTTCCTTTTTAACCAATCAATTGTCACGAAAATGCAAGTCAAATCTCTTTCTGACTTTATAACTCGTGTAGGCTATTGACCATGAAATTAATAAAAAAAAAAACGTTGCTTTTTAATTTTAATTTTTTTTGAAAGAGGACTGTATAAAGAAAAAAACTTGGTAAAATTATCCATGAATACAGTCAACCTTCGGCCATGACAATTTTGAGTATATGACAGTTCTCAACTTGGAACGATGAAAGAATCAACAAACGTTTCCTGCTCTACATATTGTCTTAGTCCTGACATTATAAGCCGCCAGAAAATTGGAGGAGAAAATAACTTGCTTGGATGGTCACGCTGAAATGTATGTATTAATACAACAATTAAATGGCTAGCACATTGAATAGGCTGACAGTAATGGGAATGTGGAAAGCGAACATGAAATTTAAAACTAACATCCTCTTAAGAAAAGCATTTTAAAAACCGGGCATACGTTCACATATATGCACATCTTGGAACAATATTATATAGCAAAACTGATCAATTAATAAAACGATTAATAATATCCAACTTCATGTCCCCTAAAGAAAATATAAAATTTGATATCAGGTGAGAAAAAAAACGTTTTATTATAGTTATTACTTTTAAAATTAAGATTAAATTGTTTTCACGATCTGATTTACAAACATTGTCCGGGCATCCATATATCTCTTCTCTGATCCTTTCATTAAAAGAATCAGAAAAAAAAATGCAGAATGAGCTGATTGATGGTTATATCTTTTTGAACAATATTTCTTCAAACATTTAATATATAGATCACCTTAGATTTATTACGTACCATTGTTTTGATTCATCACTGAATATAGAAATAAAGTTCAATGGATTGGATTAATGGATATAACATATATGATGGTGAAGGGTTATGCTACCTACTTTCTATATATTTAGACTCACTATTAGTTTTCACGTAATTATACATAATATGCATATTAAATTTTTCAACAGCTCTTTAGTTTATAGCTCAAATTACCCTAACCCTTCTTATGTAAATTAATTTATTTATCTGTAGAACACAATAGAATAAAATGAAACTTCTGTATGTATGAAACGTGTGTATATTATTTGTATGTCGGTGGGTTAGTGTATAGTGTACATGTCTTGAAATAGAAAATTCAGAAGATAATGATTTGCATTGGAATTGAATATCAAGTTGGCTGGCCGGGAAACTTCTAGACAGTTGCATTGGGTGGCGTCAAGGATAAGGTTATAATGTAAACCACATTGCAAGTTGCCAAGAAGCATGGAGAAGGGGAAGAAAAGCAAGTCCAAAAGAGATAGCGAGAATCCCCCACCACACAGCTCTTATCTAGTTTCTTCTTTTTCTCTTTGAACTCCAATAATATCGACATCATTATTCTTTCGTAGAGTATCCAGAAAAAAAAGAAAACGAAAATAATATTAAACATACTAATAATGAATGTATATGGCCCATAGATTTTTCTACTATATGCGTGTATACATATTGTATGATTATGAATCTAATAGATATGGTACTCATAATGCATATATGCTGATTGATATTCTCTATGTGTATAAGGATGTATAATTAGGAAAACAAAATAAATTTACTTGCAACACAATTTTATTATTTTACTAATTGAAGATTTGTGACTGTTTAATTTTTTTTATTATGAATTTCATACATAAATTGGCCTAATTAAGATTCAAATTCCTCATTTCACATACACTCATTCCACACTCTCAGAAATTTTAGATTAACAGAGCTAGTCTTAATGGCAATTAAAGGTTTGTAACTATATTTTATTCCAAAAAAAACTCTCACTTAAAAACATTTTGACCAAAAACAATATTTTGATTATAGATACTTTTAGATATTCCCTAAAAGTAATAAGGAAAACATCTCAATGAAATTTTTTGTTGGGACTATAAAATGCTCGTGATAGATGTCGACTTTATAATTTTATTTGGAGTATTCCGATAATATTGGAAACATATGATAATTCCATATTTGGTATGCTACATCACTAGTACTCTTCCTTCATTCCATCTGTTGCTTCCCTGTAGCTTCTTTCCACCAGTCAGCTTCCAAAGTTGCGTCATGGCTTTCGTTTGCGCATTACAGTTGTTTTTATTGATACTCTTTTGCCTTTAGTATTTATTTTTTAAATGTTCTTATCTTTTCACATGTTTCTGAGATCATTGTTGGTCATTCAAAGTCTTGGTATGTCAATATCAGATTTTGTCTAGAATATTGTTTGAACTTGGACATCACATAAAATTACTGAATTTACCAACCGATTAATCAGTTGTGCTTTAGACTTCATTTAAGATCTTGACGTATATATTTTCGGAAAAGAACGATCTTGATCAATAATGTGTTTTCCTTTTTTTTTTCTTTTTTAAACCCTTCAAAATATATTAAGGAATAAAATAGTGCGTAGGGTCCTCCAAATTTATATAATGACTAAAGAGTATGTGTATGAGATATTTATAAGAAACCCTGAAGTTGTCTTGCTAGCAAGCTATTCAAGATGTAGAAATAATATTATCTGGTTTGGAAGGAATAATTGGTAACAATTACAAATGTCAGATTAGCTTTTTTTTTTCCTTTTTTTTTAGGAAAGAAAGACATCTAAGTTTAGCTCTTTAATTGGACTCCTTCCGGTAAAAATGGCAGAAAAGAACCCGAAGGAAAGTGGGAAATTTATATTATGGAGAAAAAAAAAAGAAAAAGAGTTTGAAATCAAGGAGTAAAACAAAAAAAGGGTGATCAGAAGGAATATGTATATACCATATTGGAAAAGAAAATCCATAGAAGACGTGCAACGAAAAATAAAACCTGGTTGAGTGGAGAATCAATTATCAATGATAGTTAGCTATCATTTGTAGTGTCAGTTATTCCGTCCGCACCGAATAACATATTCCTAGACTTAACCATTTTTGGAGGACCGCCTTTTTTAATTTGAAAGGAGATTACATAATGCTTTCCCATTTTGGTAGGGAAACTGAAAATACACGTGGCTTTTCCTGCATAAGACGCTTGTAGGGTGATAAAAAACTTCCTCCATATATTTGTATAAAGGAAACCAATCTCCAAAGAGTCCTAATTTAGCGGAACACATAATATGCTGGGCATTTTATAATGTCATCCAATAACCTCAAGATAATATTATTCAGTTCCGCATGAACCTGTACAATAAGACTACGAGATTGAATTAGATTTGTTATAATTTCTTTTTTTGCTCTTTTCCAAGGATACGTACCTTGAATTGAAATGACAATTCGACTGAGTCATTATCCGACTTTTACTTTATTAGAGATTTGGTAACATGAACACATTCCATATATATTCAGCAAATTGATTTTTGTTTCTATATCAAAAGAGATTGTGGATCTCAGAGATGGGGTGGCATTGGTCACATCAAACTACATTAATGCTTTATCGAAAGAAAAATCACGCGCAATTAATCCTAAAGCCCGACCTAGCAGGTTTATAGGATTTATCGTTGATATTTTAACAATAGCGAGTCTTACTAACTGAGTTAGTAACTTTGAAACTATTTCCGATAAATTAGAACTTCACACTTAGTAGTATTTTTAACCTAATGAGATTAATAACATTACTTATTATCCAATAACTCCTATTTGTTTCATCTGTTTAAAGATATAATAATGGCCCACCTTTTCCATTACATATGTCATGCGCATAAACGTTTTTGGTAGCCAAAAAGAACACGGCATAAAAAACGCAAACCAAAAGATAGGCGCACAGAAGGATCGATGGGACAAAAGATGTTTGCTTCAGGGATTGGGACTGAAAAAGGCGATGGGAAGCTTCTTTACTTTACAATTTATTTCATTTTTTTAGCACAATTCCATATGACAATATCCTAGCCATCTTTATGTTCAAGACCAACTGACCAATATAATATAATAACACAATGAGTCGTCGTTATAATTTTATATGGAACTTTCCCTGCTTTTTTTTTTTTTCCTTTTCTGATAAAAAATAGTTTCATTCATTAATCAAATAAGCGTATTGCAATAAATGATCTGATACAGAAATCGAATAACAAAAATTCCATAACAATAACGAAACATTGTGTTCTACTAACCATATCAGAGAGGAAATAGATTTAAATGAAACTTTAAAAATTGTTGAAAAGTAGATGATTACTACAAGTGATATTATACTTTTTCTTCATTTTTTTTCAATTATGTAGTTAAATTAGTTGATATGGGAACCCTGCAGTGATATGACCGAAAAAAAAAATGAAAATGAAAAAGTGTCAATAATGTTCAACAACATATTTCATTTTCAATTTTATCAAATTACAAATTTTTTAACTAAAATGAGCTCAATATTTTTTCTTATTTGTGATGTTTTTGTTGTCTTACAATTGCTGAATGCTTAAAGGATACAGCTTACCTAATAGGGTGTGCTAACTTAATTGGGACTTTAGCTCTATGGTCCTCTAGATGCTTCTATCTATTGAAATATTTAATAATAATCCTTGTCATCACTAATTGATTTTCTTTCTTTCCTTTTTTTTTTTTTTTTTGAGATTTGACAGTATGTATAGATTGATTATGCTGATTCTATTACCTAATTCTTAGGAATTACCTAGAACTAGTTTAGGAAATCAGCAGAGGACTCTTCCCTATATACTAATATATATATATTTCTTTTACAAATAAGAATAAAATTACAATATTCATCTCTATTTATATGGTATCACAGTGATATTCCAAATTCTAAATCAACACCCAAGTCCTTATATAATTAAATGGCCAATAACAAAATGATTGCATAATATTTCATTTTATATATTAATGCATTTATGTGAGTATAATTTTGAGTATCCATTTTAGTATATTAGGTATTTTATAATCTTTATTTGTGAAGTAATATTTGTAGTGAAATACTCAAAAAGTGCTCATTGGTATAAGTTAATGTGTTTACATCTAGCATTTTTATAGTTATTTTGCTTATCATGTTACTAAACATACCTAAATAACTGAGTTGATTAGTAATCATTTTAAAAGTATTGAAAGTATTAGAGTATTTCTTTGTATTTAATGTGAGTTAATGATATTTTTTTTAGTATGACAACTAAATGTTCCCATTTATATTTTGGCATGACTCCCTGCTTGTTTGCTTTTAATATCTTAAACATAAATTCATATGAGTTATTTCTTTGTACTATCAATTTGATTTTTGTAATATTATAATAGCTTTAAAAAAATATTAATAAATTAAGGCCAACTTTAGTTAAGTCGGCTGATTCCCCTAGATAGACATATATGTCTATTTTTCTCCACTGCTAACTATATGTTCTTCAAACTCCTTATCCTTACTCAATTAGAAGTCTATCCTATTTCCATAATCGTACTCCTCTCACAATTATATTAGTAAACTAAGTCGTATCTCTTTTTTGAGAACCTCAAAGGTAATTTATCTATCTACTTTGAATCCCAATATTTAGTACTATCTTTTCGATGTATGTTTGATCAGTTGTTAATTCTCTTGTCAATTTTGAGAGTATGTATATTAACATGTTTATACTATTAGCCCTTCTACCAATATTGAGAAAGTTGCGACTATTCTCAATTTTTTTAACATAATTTTGTATACATTTGAGAGTTCTTCATGATCTTTGAAAGCTTAGATGTTAGTGTAATAAATTATTAATATCCGTATATATATGTATGTACTTGTGTGTATATGAGGAAAAAGAAAAGAAGTCATTTATAAACTTAGGAAGAGTTTTAACTAAACCTGGTTCATGTATTTGACTCTAGTTTTGAATCCTTTATTCCAGTGTTATTTAATTTTGTTTTACATTGCTAGCGGGTAATTATTTTGTATATTATCTAACTATTTTATTCATATGCTTATATCTTTTAAAAAAAATGCTTAGTAGAGGTCCATAGATAGGCATTTAACCAGGTAGAATTATAAAAGATGAATTTGATTAATCATGTATTTATTCAATCAAGTATTAATTGCATGGTTCCATGTTTACTTTATAGGCTTTGGATCACATGCTTGATGAATCAACTACTGATCTATGAGTTTTCATTTTAGTAGCTCCATTAACTTTATTTATATGCACTACAAGAAAAATCACTTTTAGAGACGACACTTTTTGAGACGAAATTAATTTCGTCTCTAAAAGTTATTTTCAGAGACGAAATATTAGTCTCTTTAAAACGTTTGTCATTTTTTTACAATTTGATTGAATTTTTTTCGGAGACAAAATTACTTAGTCTCTAAATGCTACTTTTAGAGACCAAACAATTCTTTTGCCTCTAATGGATTTGGCGGGAAGACTAATATTTTGGAGGGAAGCTCTTATATATTTAGATATAAAGTATTTTTGTCTCTAAAAGATACTTTTAGTCTCTGAAGTTTCCCAAAGACCACATTTAGAGACAAAATGAATTTGTCTCTAAAGGTTATTATACTTTCGTGAATGAATTTTGGTAAGAAAATAGGCAAGAAAATAGACAAATTGTTTGTAAAAATAACTGTTTTAGTTTATCGTAACAAGTAGCTAATAAAAGTCCATCAACGAAATTTCTTTTTTTTTTTCTTTTTAATTTGTATCAATTTAATCTATTTTATTTATTATTATTTTTTAATGATGGTAAGGGGGTGGGTTAGGCCCAAATCCGTTTTATCCCTTACCCTCAGAGGGTTTTGAACTCAAGTGGCTAGGGCCAGCTCGAAAGATAGAGAAAAGTGAGCTGACCACTTGAGTGTTTGAACTAATTTGGGAGCTTCTCTACTATATCCTACGAAATACTTAAAAGTCAAAAAACATTTAAGTTAAATGAAAAATCGTACAAAGTGAGCGATAATTAAGGACATTGATAAGTCTAATTTTTTTAAATGTTTCCCCTGTAATTTTTTAAATGTCTCATGTTTGAAATTATATGCAGAATTATTTATTTAATTTTGAGTTAGGTTTTTGGAACACTAATCATGGTAGTACCACTTGGTTAGTAATGGAAGGAACTTGTTATTTGAAAATATTAGGGCCACATCACTTATATCTTGAGCAGAGAGCATTTCATAGAAAATTGCGCGAAAGTCTAAAATTAAGATAAAGTAATGTTACACTTGCAATGTAAGAATTATCTATTTCTGTGAATCTGTAAGGATTATATGAAAATTTGCATATGTTATTCTGTTATGCCTGAAGCATAAATATCTAAATCTATTATTCTTACATACATGAGGCATGAACATGTGGTGTATTTATATTACCTAATGAGTATTCGTGAATAGGGTATGGCGGACTAGCGGCCAAATATCTGGTTCCTTGAGGGACATTATCTGATTCCTTCGGGGACATTAATTATTAGGTTCTTTTAGGAAAATATATAGTTCCTTCAGGAACACTCTGATAGTAGCATAGGGAGGACCTCTGCAGTAGACAGAGGGGTCTGAGATGTATTTGGGACTCGAGACCTCCGTACGATGGCTTATGATTAGTTATTAGTTATCTGAGTAGCTCAGTATGTGATTCATGGTCTTATTAGGCAATACATTATACACGGGTATCCCAATCATACGAATATCTATTCTTTCGTATATGCACGTTATCTTTGCTCTCGTTATTTACTGAGTTCTATACTCATATATGTTCTTATATTGTAGATGATACTACTAATATGTGAGTCAGGAGGAGGAGTGCCGACTTTCCGAATGTGGCTTGTATATATGGATTTTGATGTTGTGGTTTTTCTGAAGGAGGATTTTGAACCTATTTTTTAGTGTGTATATGTTTATCTGTGTGAGAGGTATAGAATGTATGTATATCTGTATACTTTACAGTACTATATGTATAATTCTGAATGGAGTTTTTCCTTTTGTTTCTAGAAAGTTTAAAAAGTTTTAATTTTCCCCTATTTTATCAGTCCTAAGTCAAGTAGTGTCTCCCGATCTCACTAAATATCTATATAAATATCTCCTATGCACATAGTCAAATTGGGGGATGTTACAGTTGGTATCAGAGCTTGTGTTTTAAAATGATTTTAAAGACCACTTATATACACACGTCGGGAAAGAAAGAATACCTCACTCCTCTGTAAGTGTTTGATATACATTTTGATATCACTTATTGCCTTGTCACTACATTGTATATTATGTTAATGGTTATTATTGGCTATAATTGGAACTATAGATTTTGGGTGTCAAGATATCAGTATGGTGACTACTCAGGGATAATATAATATCAATATAGATGCATCTTCTTTATGGGGTGGTAACCAAGTAGAACAGTGGGCTTCTTTGATACAGAATATATTGGAGTAGCGTATGAGACAAAAAAATCAACCTAACCCTCCACTATAGCCACCTCAGCAGAGATAGGATACTAGTGAGAATATTGGAGAGAGATTCAGGAAACTTCAGCCTCCAACCTTTGATGGCGGGGTTGATCCGATTCATGTAGAGTAATGGATTAGGAATATTGGGCGTATGCTTGCTCACGTCAAGGTTTTCGATGCAGATAAGGTTCCTTATGCTAGTTTCATACTGAGTACTGGTGGGATACTATGAGCACTATTCATGATGTTATTACTATAGCCTAGGAGAGGTTTAGAGAATTGTTCTATGGAAAGTACTTTACCGATACTATGATAGCTAGTAGAAGGGTTGAGTTTTCCAATCTGAAGTAGGATGAGATGTCTATTGCAGAATACATTTGTAAGTTTGATGAAATGTCGCATTATGCACCTCACATGGTTACCACTAGTGAGCTTAAGGTATATCCATTTATGCAAGGTCTAAAGAAGACTATTGTGAGAGATTTAAAATCAGGTGAAGTTTGAGGTATACCATTTACTTAGATTACAGACAAGGCACTCGATACTGAGCATGCAAAGAAAGATATCCTCAGGATGAGAAAAGGATTAGGAGAGAAAAATAAGCTAGAGAAATGCAAAAAAGTTTTAGACCTTGTTTTCAAGGAGGCAGAGGAGGATAGACTCAAGTAAAAAGTAGAGGAGGACAGGCTCAGGTCCAATGTCCTCAGTATATGAAAAGCAAGGGAGTTTCAGCACAGTAGCCCCGATTTAATTAGGGTAAGTGTCTCAAGACTAACCAAGAGACTACTGCTACTAGTTTACAGCAGTGTAAACTCTGTGACAAGAATCATATCGGAGAGTATCATAGAGCTACAAGATTATGCTTCAAGTATGGTAAAAGTGGTCATTTCATTAAAGATTGCCATGAAGTGGAAAGTGATCAAAAGAAACTTGGCGGTAGGCTGTATGCCATGACTGAGACAAACACTGGACCTGAGACCAAGGCAGACCCATCCGTTATTACAGGTGAGATATTATTTTTTGGCATTATAGCTCATGCATTAATAGATTCAGGATCTATGTATTCACATGCATAATTAATATTTGTGATAAGATTGGGTCATCCTACAGGTCAAATGATTACTCTATTCAGTACTATATTTCCCTTTGGAGAAGTTATGTATTCAAACAAAATTTTGAGAGCTTGTCCTGTTATGGTGGATGATAAAGAGTTATTTGCAGACTTAATTGTGTTTGATATAGATGAGTATAAAATCATTTTGGGTATGGATTGGCTATCGAAGTGTTTTATTAAAATTGACTACAAGAAGAAAATGGTGACATTTCATCCTCCTAATACTGATCAGTTCATACTTATGGGAACTCAATATAAAACCAAGTTTTCTTTGATCTCAGCTATGAAAACTCATAAATTGTTAGAAAAAGATTGCACAGGATATTTGGCCAGCGTTTTGGAGACATCTGTAGAGCAAAAATTAAGACCAGAAGGTGCGCCAGTTGTACAGAATTTCCTAGATGTGTTTTAGGAGGATTTTTACTATGTTTGCCACCTGTATAAGAGATTGATTTTGATATTGATTTAGTACCAAGTATTACATCTATTTCTAAGACACCATATAAGAAGGTCCTAACAGATTTGAAGGAGTTAAAGACTCAGTTACAGAAATTGCTAGACAAAAGATTTGTACGTCCAAGTTTTTCACCATATGGTGCACTAGTTCTATTTGTGAAAAAGAAAGACGGGACTATGTCACTGTGTGTTGACTATAGGGAAATTAATAAGGTGACTGTGAAATACAGGTATTCCTTACCATGCATTGATGACTTATTTGATCAACTACATGGTGCTTCTGTATTTTCAAAGATCGATTTAAGGTTTGGTTACCATTAATTGAGAATCAGATAGGAAGATATCCCGAATACTGTCCTTAGAACTCAGTATGGCCATTATGAGTTTTTAGTGATAATGTTTGGTCTGACTAATACTCCAGTAGCATTTATAGATTTAATGAACAGAATATTCAAGGAATTCCTAGATGAGTTTGTTATTGTGTTCATTGATGATATTTTGGTGTACTCACGATCTAGAAAAAAGCATAGAGAACATCTGAGAATCACTCTACAAATATAGAAAGAGAAACATTATATGCTGAATTCAAGAAATATGTATTCTAGTTAGAAAAAGTATCATTCCTTGGTCACATTGTTTCTCAGGACAGAATTTCTATTGATCCAGCCAAGGATGAGGCAATTAATAATTGGTCTAGACCCACCAATATTACAGAGGTCAGAAGTTTTCTAAGATTGGCCGGTTATTACAGAAAGTTTGTTGAGAGATTCTCTAAGATAACTATGTTACTTACACAATTAACTAAAAAAAGTAACAAGTTTATATGGGCTAATGAGTGTAAAAAAGAGTTTTCAAGAATTGAAGCAGAGATTAATTTCAGTACCAGTCTTGACTATACCTTTAGGTATAGAGGAGTTTGTTATTTATAGTGATGCTTCAAAACAAAGTCTAGGAAGCGTTCTCATGTAAAATGGGAAAGTTATTGCTTATGCTTCAAGACAGCTAAAGAATTATGAGCGTAACTATCCTACTCATAATTTCGAACTACCAGCAGTAGTATTCGCACTAAAAATTTGGTGGCATTATCTATATAGAGTACATTATGAAATCTTTGCTGATCATAAAAATTTGAAGTATCTGTTTACTCGGAAGGAATTGAATATAAGACAATGACGTCAGCTAGAATTAATAAAAGATTATGATTGTGACATTAGTTATCATCTAGAAAAAGCCAATGTTGTGGCGGATGCACTCAGTAGGAAATCATCTGGTAGTTTAACAATTTTACATAGATTAGAAAAACTCTTACATGGGGATTTATACAGATCTAGCATTGACCTAATTACTGAAAAATTATCTGCTATGACATTATAGTCTACTTTATTAGATTGAATTTAGCAAGGCCAAAAAGAAGATCCTGAATTAATAAGGCACAAAGAAATAGTAGAGTAAGAGAAAAATTCAGATTTCGGTATTTCTGCTGAAGGAGTTATTAGATTTCAAGGTAGACTATGCATACCAAATGGCAGAAATATCAAGGAAGAAATTCTAGTAGAAACACACAATATTCCATATGCAGTCCATCCATATACTACTAAAACGTACAATAGTTTGAAAATTCTTTATTGGTGAACGGGAATGAAAAAGGATATTTTTAAGTTTATAGAACGTTGCTTAACATGTCAGCAGATTAAGGCCGAAAATAAGAGACCAGCAAGAAAGCTGCAATTACTTCAGTTTCCTGAGTGGAAATAAGAGGAGATCGCCATGGATTTTATAGTTAGGTTACCAAAGACAGTATCTCACCAGGATGCAGTTTGTGTTTTAGTTGACAGGCACACTAAGGTAGCTCATTTTATTTCGATTTCTATGACCTACTCCATGGATAAACCTCTAGTATTATACATTAAAGAGACTGTTAGACTTCATGGAATTCCAATTTCTATAATCTCAGATAGAGATGCCAGATTTACTTCAAAATTCTAGGAGAGTGTACAACGAGCTTTAGGAACTAAATTGAAATTTAGTACTGTATTCTATCCTCAAACATATGGTCAAGCTGAGGGACCACCCAAATCTTAAAAGATATGCTTAGAGCTTGTGTTATGGATTTCCAAGGTTCATGGAATAACTACTTACCACTGATTGAATTCTCTTATAATAATGGCTTTCGAACTACGATTGATATTGCATCTTATGAGATATTATATGATAGAAAATGTAGATCTCCGGTTTACTGGGATGAGGTTGGAGAACAACGTTATTTGGATCCTGATATTGTTAGAGATATAGCTAGAGCAGTTGAAAAGATCGAAACACGTACCTTGGCAGTTCAAAGTAGACAGAAATTTTATACAGATCCAGATCATCGGCCCCTACATTTTTCTGCTGGTAATAAGGTAATTCTCAAGGTTGTCCCTATGAAAAGTGTCATAAGATTTGGAAAGAAATGAAGTTAAGTCCGAAATTCATAGGTCCATATAAGATCCTCGAGAAAATTGGGAACGTCACTTATAGGCTTGTCCTAACCCCAGAGTTATGATGTATACACAATGTCTTTAATATTTCTATGCTGAGAAAGTATGTATCAGATCAATCAATGTTCTTAGCCAGGAGCCACTAGAACTGGATCCAAAATTAATCTACGAAGGATGTCCTATTCAGATTTTGGACAGAAATGAGAAGGAACTAAGAAATAAAAGGATCCCTTTAGTGAAAGTTTTGTTGTGAAACCACTCTGTAGAGGATGCTACATGATAGTGGGAAGACGAAATGAGACAGCAACATCCAGAGTTATCTGGTATGCAAATTTCGAGGACCAAATTTTTTATTAGGTGGGAAGGATTGTGATATTCCAAATTTTAAATCAACAACCAAGTCCTCACATAATTAAATGGCCAATAATAATATGATTGCATAATATATCATTTTACATATTAATGTATTTATGTGAGTATAATTTTGAGTATTTATTTTAGTATATTGGTTATTTAATAATCTCTATCTGTGAAGTAATTTTTGCAGTAAAATACTCAAGAGGTGCTCATTGATACAAGTTAATATGCCTAAGTCTAGCATTTTTATAGAAAAAAAAATGCTAGACTTAAGCATATTTTCCTTTAATTTGTAGTAAGTGGTGGTCATTAGCTAAGCCCTACTTTTTTAAAAAAAAAAAAAAAATCTAGCATTTTTATAGTTATTTTGCTTATCATATCGCTAAATATACCTAAATAACCGAGTTGATTAGGAATCATTTTATAAGTGTTTGAAGTATTAGAGTATTTTTTTTCTTTTTTTGTATTCAATGTGAGTTAATGATAATTTGTTTTAGTATGACAACTAGATGTTCCAATTTATATTTTTGCATGACTCCACGTTTGTTTGCTTTTAATATCTTAAACAAAAATTCATATGAGTTATTTCTTTATACTGTCAATTTGATTTTTGTAATACTATAATAGCTCTAAAAAAAATTAATAAATTAAGGCCATTTTTGTAATATTATAATAGCTTTAAAAAAATATTAATAAATTAAGGCCAACATTGGTTAAGTCGGCTGATTCCTCTAGATAGACTTATATGTCTATTTTATCCACTGCCAATTATATGCTCTTCAAACTCCTCATTCTTACTCAATTAGAAGTCCATCCTATTTCCATAATCGTACTCCTCTCACAATTATATTATTAAACTAAGTCGTATCTCTTCCTTGAGAATCTTAAAGGTTCTTTATCTATTTACTTTGAATTTCAATATTTAGTACTATCTTTTCGATAGATGTTTGATCAGTTGTTAATTCTCTTGTTAATTTTGAGTGTATTTATATTAACATGTTTATATTATTAGCCATTCTACCAATATTTGAGAAAGCACTATTCTCAACTTTTTTAACATGGTTTTGTATACGTTTGAGTGTTCTACATGATCCTTGAAAGCTTAGATGTTGGTGTAACAAATTATTGATATCCATATATATATATATGTACTTATGTGTATAAGAGGATAAGAAAAAAAAATCATTTATAAACTTAGGAGGAGTTTTAACTAAACCTGGTTCATGTATTTAACTTTAGTTTTGAATCCTTTGTTCCAGTGTTGTTTAATTTTGTTTTTCATTGGCAGTGGGCAATTATTTTGTATATTATCTAACTTTTTTATTCATATACTTATATCTTAAAAAAAAAAAGCTTAGTGGAGGTCCACGAACAGGCATTTAACTAGGTAGAATTATATTATTCATATTATTCGATCAACTAATAATTACATGGTTCTATGTTTACTTTATAGGCTTTGGAAGTCACATGTTTGATGAATCAACCACTAATGTATGAGTTTTTATTTTAGTAGCTCAATTAACTTTACTTATAAGGTTAAGTTTATTCTTTTTTGTTCTGATCAATGTTTTATGTAATGGTGATTCACAAATATCTTTCTCTTGAAAAAAAAAACAGCGTTCTATATGTTCATAAGAGAAGCATAATGATGTCTTATATTCTCTTGTTTGAAATTATATACACAATGATTTATTTATTTTTGAGTTAGGTTTTTGGGATACTAATTAGGGTAGTACCATTTGGTTAGTAATGGAAGGAACTTGTTATTTCAAAATATTAGGGCCACATCACTTGTACCTTGAGCAAAGAGTATTTTACAGAAAATCAAGTGAAAGTCTAGAATCGTGGTAAGTAATGTTATATTTGTAATGTAAGAATTATCTATTTCTATGGACCCGTGAAATCCTTGGATTATATAAAAATTTGTATCTGTTATTCCATTATGCCTGAAGCATAAACATCTAAATCTGTTATTCTTACATACATGATGCCTGAACATGTGGTGTATTTATAATGCTTGACAGGTATTGTTGAATAGGGTATGGTAGGTCAGCACCCAAATATCTAGTTCCTTCGGGAACATTATTAGGTTCTTTCTGAGACAATATTTAGTTCCTTTAGGAACACTCTGATAGCAGTATAGGGAGGACCTCTATAGTACATAGAGCGGTCTGAGATGTATTTGGGACTCGAAACCTCTATACAACGGCTTATGATTAGTTATTTGTAATTTGAGTGGCTCAGTATACTCTTCATGGTCTTGTGAGGCAATATAATATACACAAAAATCCTAATCATATGAATATCTATTCTCTGGTATATGCACTTTGCATTTCACTCGTTACTTTCTGAGTTCCATATTCATATATGTTCTTACATTGCAGATGATACAGCTAATATGTGAGTGAAGAGGAGGAGTGCTGACTTTTCTACTGCGGTTTGTGTATACAAACATTTTGATGATTTGGTTTTTTTGATGGATGATTTTGTACCTATTTTTGAGTATGTATATATTATGTATGTAATGTCTGTGTCACTTAAAATAATGAAGCGTTATTTATGCTTGTCCATGACCCATGAAATTCGGAATGTTCTTTACAAAGTATTCTATGATGGAAGCAACGAATTACAAGTTTTCTCTTTATACTAGAAAACTTTTACAACCAAACAAAGTGGAAAATCCCTTTCTTTGTACTATGGATAATGGACAAAAGTTTTTCAAGAATTAGATCATGGTGACAAAGTAGTCATAAAGGATCCTGATGATGTTAAAACATATCAAAAGTCCATTGAACAATTGAGGGTCTACATATTTCTTGTAGGATTGGATTAAAGGTTTGAATGAATTCGCAAAAAAATTGTATGCAAAGAACAAATTCTAAATTTGGAAGAATGTTATTCTCTAGTCTAACTATGTTCCACTACGCTAAATGAGGAGTCTAAAGCTTCTACTATGGTTGCCCAAAACTAATTAATCAGTAAGACCAACCCAAATAAAACAATCAAAAAAATTCCAACCGTTCAGACAAACCCATCTATAAATGCACTCATTTCAACTATATTGGCCATTCAAATAATCATTGTTCTGAACTTGTTGGATATCCAGATTGGTAGAACCCTACTCGGCATAGGAATTGCAAGGGGACTCCTACTATTGCGATTGTTCAAACAACAAAGGAAGATGATGTAGCTAAAAAAGCCTCTGTATTGGTAACAACTGTAAACACTAGTGTTAAGGTTTTAAATTCTACTATACCTATTTTGAATAATACATAAATAATTAATTTCGGTGCCAAATGACATTTGATTCTAGACAGGTCTATTCTCTTAACTTTTTCTCACAAAATTTTGTATCTATTGCCAATAGTAATACAACCCTGATTATTGAGGAAGGTTCTTTAACTCTCACTGATACTTTTAACTCTGGATTCTATTTAGTCATTCCTTATATTATAATCTGTTATCAGTCTCCCAAATAACTACAACTCTATCTTGTGTTGTAAATTTTTTGGCTTAAATTTTGTGTGTTCAAGGACATCCAGACAAGGCAGATGATTGGTTATGATATTAAGATATGGAAGCTAGAGTATTTGGACTTGCGGTCAAGGACTTCAAATAAGGTACAACAAGCTTTAGTTGTGGATAGAATTGAACAATGTAAGAATAAAACTGAGATTTGATTATGGTATCAATGTTTGTGGCTTACCTGAGAAAGGAGCTCCAGTGGAGCTTACGATGGTGGTGGAGAAAGTTGGAGGGACGGAGATGGGATAGAGTGGAGTGGGGTGGAGGGGTGGGCGGAGATGATAGAGAGACAGAGAAAGACAGAGAAACAGAGAGAGAGAGAGAAAAATGGAAAAAAAGAGAAAAAGAAAGAATAGGGAGGAAGATGAGGTTCTGTTCATATTTCAATTGACACCTATTACCACAAAATTTGTCGTCGTAATAGCTTCAGATATTTTTTCCGGTAAAATTTGCCCGCGAGGATAGCGCGTGAAATGGACTTTCAATTTTTTCACCTATTGCCACAATGTTTTGACCTATTGTCACAATATATATCGTGGCAATAAGTCCAGAAATTTATATTTTATGAAATTTTCCCATGACTATAGCTCAAGACATGGACATTTCAATTTTTCACCTATTGTCGCAAATTTTTACCTATTTTGACGACTTATGTCGTCGCAATAGATCAAACGGTGAAATATTAGTGCAATCTTAATTAGCAAGAAAATCTCAAAATCATATGGTGACTACAGTTTTTTGTCGTTATAATTAGGGACTCTATTATGGCGACATTCTGTCACGACAATAAATTTTGTCGCAATATGTAACTTTTATTGTAGTGAACATAAGAACCAGCTTTTAATTAAAGCAAAGATGTATGTTTTCTTGTATTTAAAACTGAAGCTGCCTTTAAAATATATAGAAAAAATCAAGTAGAGAGAATTAGTAAGGAAAAAAACGAAAAGTAGTGGGATAGTAGAGATAAACGTGGAGAAGATAACGGTGGAGAGAATATCTAGAGTCTAACAAAAAGGTTGGATTTGGTCTTTATTTTACTAAGTCCAATAAAGTAGTTTTAAAGATATTAAAAAATATTATTATTTAATTAAGAAATAGCAAAACTATGGCTCCACTACTTGTTTTCTCCAGATACAACCACGTATAATAAAAAAAAAAAAATCACTCTGCTCAAACATACAATGATCTAGACTCGATAGTGCAGTAAATTCATGATCCGAGCTACTAGTGAAAAGGCGACTTTGGAGGTTAACTGTGGGTTCATTTGAACATTCAACTGAGTAGGGATGAGTGTTCTAAGCACTCAATAGCTTGCCTAAGTTATCAACGGAGGTAGGAGTCTAATTACTTGGTTTTAATTTTGACTATAAATTGGTATTTTTTGATACTTTAGAGCATAATCAAGATTTTTTGATTGAAAAGGTTGTTTAAAGTTTATCTTTGATTGTTTTTTTTTTTTTGTAATTTGGACATATTGACCTATTGTGAACTACTATGGGATTGTGAAAAAATGTTTTATTAGCTAGTACAAAATTTTTCGTTTTTTTGAAATTTGGATGCTATGTTGATAAAATTTCGTTAAATCCTAGAGTTGTTTTTAAAAGGGAATTAAAGTACGATTTGGATTAAAAAACATGGTGCATAATTGTTCTAAATAGTGAAATATACTGTGAATATTATAGGATAATACTTGAGATTAGATTTGCATTATAGTAGTTTAGGCCAGCAGTGAGTTGCTATACTACTAGCTAGGTAAAACACATACGAACCTATGTAATACACTATTAGGTTAATATCAGGATGTAGAGTACTTTGGCAAGGGTACTATAATGCTATGATAGAAAAATAAGTACTCACTCTACCTTGTTTAATTGATATACAAGATTAAATGGTTTTAAACATATATGTGGATCGACTCTTGGATTTTTAAATCATGTTTGAGAAAGAATAAGTGTGTCAGTCTCAAAAAATATACCAATTTTGAAAATGGTAAATGAATTCCTACTGAGCTTCCAAACTCACTCCATTTTTTCTCCTCCTTTCGAGTACTAGTTGTTGGATCATAAACTTATTTTGAGCCCAAGTTCAAAGTTCAATTTCATTAGTTGAAGTTTAGCCCAAAACTTGATCCAAGTCCATCAAGAAGAAGTTTCTAAAAATTTGAATATGGTAAGTTAGTGTGATTTGTATTATTTTAAGTGTGTAGCTAAGATTTATTTGTATTATTTTATTTGTAGCATTTTGTATGGTGGAGGAAGAGTGACTTCAAGTATAAATACCCCTCTCTATTTGAGTTCTAAGCATTAAGTAAGAAGCAACACTTCTAAGAGTGAAGTGAGGAAGAATAGAAACATAGCTTCTAGTAAGTGAGTGAGCTTGAAGAGTGAAATTGAGAGTTTTTATAAAATCTTAAGTTTTATAAGGGTAAAAATATAATTTCTGGGCAAATAGTAATCTCTTAATATTGAATTTTTGAGTATTTAATTAAATATGTCTGAGTTGAATATGGACACAGTCAAGACTAGGTACTTTTGGGGTTAAATTATAAATATTTTTGTGAAATGAGGGACTAAAATGAAAGAATCTTCTAAAAATTATGGCCAACGTAGAATTTTTAAAAGATATTCGGTCGAACCAGGGACTACCGCAAATCCCACTAGCAACAGTTTCCGAAATTGCCTATTAATCCACCGAGAGTTTCATCTTTTTTCCCCAAAGTCCTCAGCCATTTTCGAAATTTCTTCCAAACTGTCACTGTTCACGTGCGGCCCAGCCAGCCACCGAGCTGCCTCATGCACCGCCCCGCATCCAGACCAGCTGCCGATGACTCGATGCCCACTGCTGCTGCCCTTTTCGCCGTCCCTTGCCAGAGTTATAGGCTGCCGAGAAATACCGCCTCCGATTGGATTTTTGGACGTCGTTTCATCGTTCGGCATCCGTTTTGCTCACCGCCAGCACCATTAGCTTCATCTCAACGCCGCCATCCATTTTTGACCACCCAGGGATACCATCTCAACACTGGTGAGAAACTCACTACTGTTACATTATTTTAATATTAAATTTGTGGTATTTTTGTAATTATTTAAGAAATGAACTGTTTAGTCTGAGAAAATTATACCACGTTAAAGAGGAAGTTGAGATGAGAATAATCATGATTTTGAAGTGTTGAAGAAGTATCCAGAAGTGCGTTAATTTTTAAATTGAAAAAATGGCATTTTTCTAAATATTACCAAAAAGGGAAATTTTTATAATTTTCGGATTTTTGAGCTTAATTAATGCTCAGGACCTCGAAACTGAATTCTGACTTCGAATTTGGACTTAGTGCAATAGAGAGACAAATTTTGATATAAAATATCACTATGTTCTGAAGTGGCACAAAAATCAAGAAAATGACTCGCGAATAGGGTAGTTTTGCGTGCCACGGGCCGATCCTGTACCAGGAACCATTTTCGACTAAAATGTCTAACTCAGAGTTTTCCGGTGCTCTGAATTCAGTGATGACCTCTGTTTATCAATCTGAGACTCCGTTAGAAAATTCACTTTTTCAAGTGTACATGGAAGGATCCGGAAATGACCGTCTGAGCAACCAGGTGATCAACAGAGGACTTTTCTACCATCGTTAGCTCGGTATAACTACCATCTCAAGGTAGAGGATTCAGTTACCTTATTTTCTGTTATTTTTCATTAGAATTGGAATATATTGTGAAAAGTAAAATTTGGTGAAATTATTTAATTAAATTGTTTGAATAATTATTTTCGTGAAATGTGAATTTATGAAATATTGTGGACTACTCTGGATATTTTATGTATGATTTTGTCCAAGTTTTATACTTGGGATTTGATTAAATTATACGAATTGTACTGTCAAATTTTAAAAGTACAAAATGGATTTTTATCTAAAGTTCAGAGCACGTCCAGAATATTAAGAGTAACACGTTCCTCTGTATCAGCCCAATACAAGGGTGACCTGCATGGTCTCCCATATAATACTTTATATAGAGCCATGCCAAGAGTGGTTTGGTAGCTGTTATTGTAAGCAAACTCTACCAATGATAGGTAATCATCCCAACTTCTATCAAATTCTAGTATACAAAAGCAAAACATGTCCTCTAGAATCTGAATAGTCCTCTCAGATTGGCCATCTGTCGGAGGATGATGAGCTGTACTGAGATTTAGTTCTGTTCCCAAAGCCCTCTACAAAGCTCTCAAGAACTTAGATGTAATTCTTAGGTCTCTGTCAGAAACTGTGCTTGAGGGCACTCCATGCAATAGAACAATGTTATCAATATAGAGACGACTAAACTTGTTGAGTGAAAAATCAGACCTAATCGTTATAAAATGAGCAGTTTATCATCCGATCGACTATTACCCAAACTGTGTCGTTCTTTCTCCGAGTCATTGGTAAAACCATTACAAAGTCCATAGTGATCTTGTCCTATTTCCACTTCGGTATGGGTAAAGGCTGTAGTAGACCAGCTGATCTCTGGCATTCTGCCTTGACTTGTTGACACATTCAGTATGTGGAAGTACCATTACAGGAGGATGTAACTTATGAGGAATAACCAATTCGAATACTGGGAAGAGAGCTCAAGATACTTCGGAACAGAGAAATACTACTTGTCAAGGTTCTCTAGTAACACCACAAGGAACACGAAGCCACTCGAGAGCTAGAAACAAAAATGTATAAGAAATATCCTTATTTGTTTAATTTTCAGCTTAAGATTGTACATTGAATTCTTGTGTTGCATTCGAATTTCGGGACGAAATTCCTTTAAGGAGAAGAGGATATAAAATTCTAAGTTTTATAAGGGTAAAAATGTAATTTTTAGACATATGGCAATCTCGTAATATTGAATTTTCGAGTATTTAATTAAATATGTCTGAGTTGAATGTGGACACAATCAAGACTAGGTACTTTTGGGGTTAAATTGTAAATATTTTTGTGAAAGGATGGACTAAAATGAAAGAATCTTTTAAAAACTATGGCCAAAGTAGAATTTTTAAAAGATATTCGGTTGAACCAGGGACTGCCACGTGTCCCACTAGCAACAATTTCCAAAATTGCCTATTAATCCCCTGAGAGTTTCTTCTTTTTTCCCCGAATTCCTCAGCCGTTTTCGAAATTTCTCCCAAACTATCACTGTTCACGCATGGCCTAGCCAGCCACCGAGTTGCCTTACATGCCACCCCGTATCCTAGCCCAACTGCCGATGAGTCGGTGAGAGCCCGTAAACCCACACGGAATTTTCTGATTACTTCCACTCAATAGGTGTAGGCATTCAGTTGTTCCTCCAACTCAGCAGGCATAGGCACATGGATGTCCCTCTGATTTTTTGGGATAGGTATCAGGCAAAGAGTACTTAATACACATAGTACGAGTTACTCTGGTTCGTGATGAGAGGATGCAAACTCATGGGATTGTTTGATTTGTGATATATACACTATGGATTATTTATCTTGTTTTAATGTATAGTTTGAATATGATTTCTGTTGATGATTTGAATTTACTTTTGATTAGATATTTTGTAAACTGTTTTTTTTTTTTTTTGAAACAACTAATCATGCAGGAATTTTTGAATTAAGTGTTTTTCCCAAAAAAGTAATTGGGTATCCTACGAGGCATTTCATGCTCACGCCCCTATTCTCCCTTTCAGGTTGTACTCAGAGTAACTTCGGAAGCTCAGGAGTTGATCAGAAGGAAGTTGCTTATCTATTAACTACTTAGTAAGTGTGTAAGATAGTACTGTTTATTTTCTTGGCTTATAATAACACTTAAGGACCCGTTATACGAACTTGGTCTGTATAATTATTATGTTAGATTGTGAGACTATTAATAATGATGCTTGGTTTATTTTATAAATTTTCTTAACAATATGCGTCTAATGGTGATTACAAAACTGTGAGAATTTTACTTTCAAAATTATTTTATAAATTTTTCAAAAATAATTTTTGAATTTTTATTTTATGAAATTCCTTTTTTGCCACTGACTCAGAGTTTGGGTCGTGACAGTTTTCTCTTATGATAATATTTGAGTAACTAATAAAGCTTGTTTTATTTCCATCAATGGTGTGAGTTTGTGAGATGTTTTCTTGGCTAGTCAGGCTACTTTGGTATTCTCGTGATCTCATTGTTCTTTCCGTGTTTAATTATTTGGCTATGTTATCTTAAAATATATCTTGTATGAGAATATTTTTATTACGGTTAAGGACTTCGTGTGTAAAAAGAGACATTTTAAAACAATTAAGGACTTGATTTAGTAAGCTATATATAACTTTGGATGTTGGAGTATATGTATGTTATGGGTGAAGATCATTACTTTAGAAAACACATTTGGACTTTGATGTTCCATGTCTTTTATTTGTTCATAAATTTAAAGTTTTTACCAAATGGGTTGTCAAATAAAATAAGTAGACTTTTCTAGAACCCTAATATTCGATTTGAACCCTAAGTGTTATTCTCTAATCTGAAGTTTATCAATTTTATGGACCGAAATATTTGAATGTCTGAGCTTTGTAAATCAAATCTTTTAAGTTATATTTCTTTGTACCTCAATCACGGTCATGGGTTTTAAGTATTGATATGTTAACTGGCACTAGATTTCCTCATCTTATATTACACGTTTTATTTTCTTTTCATTCTCTTTTGCCGATGTAATTGAGCAGATTTACGGAAAATAGGATTCACCTTCCAGTTCCCACTGCATGTCGTATTCCAAAACTTGTTATTTTTCTAGTCTTTTTTAATATCTAGTCATTTTGTTCCCGAAAAGCGTGAACAGTGTAACAATTAACACGCGCGTTATATCGATATTAATAGAGTTTACTTCAATATGGCCAATTGATATAATATAACGGGGATTATGTATATCTTGTCCAACACAGTATATAAACCAATCATATAATTAAGGATAAATAGGTGACAACGACCATTGACTATAGATTGGATTTTAGTAAAAGAAAAACAAGAATTGCTATTTCTAAGAAACCTTTTTTTTTAAGCAACTGATCCTTGTTCACTCAAAGTTAAATAAACAAAACGGAATCAAAGAATAAATAATATGCAAACTAATACCTAGTAAGCATACCTTTGCTGAATGAGACGTACGTAGAGATTTTGATCAACAAAGAGTGCTTTTGAGTTGTGGAATTATAATAAATAAGATTTTCCAAATAATGGTTTTGATTTGTGGAATATTTATAATAATCTAGGACACGTTTGGTACAAGATTCGAATCATATTCTTCAAATTCAGAAATAGCTTTATGTAAAAAGCTGGAAGGATAAATGATAAATGTTTTATCCTTCCAACTTTCTACATAAAAACTGTTTCTGAATTTAAAAAATGGGATTCGAATCCTATACTAAACACACTCTAGTAACTCCCGCTGAGTGTCAAAAAGGGGAGCGACTCAACCCGGAGTATTATGAAAATTCCCGTTATGTTCCTTGGACTGATGCTTACTCGTGGATACAACCCGCACCACCACTATCACACATTCCGACATGAAGAAACATAAAAATTAAAACAAAGGATATTTGAAAACCCATTCCCAACGTGAATTGGAGTCAAAATAGATGTAAATGAGTCAAAATAGATGTAAATATAGCAGGATTCTTACATGAATTGGATTGTAGTGGAAGTAGATTATTAATTTGCTAAAATAGTTCATTTTCAGTTAAGTCAATTATACCATAATCAGAGTAAAAATGAAAATACGCATTGAGCCTAAACTTCTAATTTCTAAACGTATCTTTGTAATTCATATTTCATTAGGCTACGTTCGGGCTTGAATTCACTTGAGAACAAGAAAAATAAATAAGAGGTTCTTGTTATTTGGATTTTATTTAAAATTTGGCAAAAGTAAGAAAGACAAAAATACTTCAAAAAGTGAAAAAATATTAGTATTTGGTTAATAATCATCACAAAAATAATGAGAAAAATAAAACGTCAATATATGTAGAATTGTTTTTTTTTTTTTTTGAGTAATATATATATATAGTCAAATTTGAAATTTAGTTTCTTTCTTGTTTTCAAAATTACCCTCTTTATACATTTTCCTCCTTAAAAAAATCCAGATCAGATCCAAACAGAGTATGTGTATAACTCTGCACTAGATATCGTCATGTTCTACTAAAACGTTTGTCGTTTATCTTGTTTTCATTTGAACATGCAGTCACGCCGGTTGATGGAAAATAGGATTGACCTTTACGCATCTCCCACATGGCATGTGATCATCTTCCAAAACTTGTTATTTATCTTATAGATTTTAATCCCAGGAAAATATCCCAAACTGTTTCTTTTAAGACGTTTGAACAGTGTAACACGCACGTTAAATCGATCTTTGGAGAGTTTACGACTAATTGAAACATAATATAACGCGGATCACGTATTGTTTTACACAATGATAGTAATTAAGTAATCATCTAAGAATGATAACGATATTGACAATAGTGATTGGAAATTTGGAATTAATTAAAATGAAAACAAGAATTTCTACTTCTACCAAACTTCTTTTTTTTCCTTCTTGGGAAGCAGAGAAAACCGTTCCTTGTTCACTCAGAAATAAAGAAAAAATATAGCAAATATACTTTATATATATATATATATATATACCTGGTTGAGTCGTAGAGAATTTGATGAACATATTGAAGTTGATGAGATAGAAGGGAAAGGGAGGAACCGCTGGAAATCATCGGAATGGGCGGCCTTGGGAAGAATATGAATCAATATATATATATATATATATATATATATATATATATTTACATATGAAACTTTCTATCTTGTTTTCTTATTTCATCCCAAACAGCCCATTCCTACAAGTTCCAGTTGCTCAAATCTCCTTTTCCCTCTTCTCATTTCTTTGAAACCCATTTGATCGCTGCCTGAGTATCTATTATGCAAATTTCACTCCTATTTATACACGCAATAAAGTATTTGTTTGCTATATCATCCCTAAATTTCTGTTATTTATATTGTTGCTTGACTTTACCGTGAGTGTGTTTTGTGAGTTTGTTCTTTCTTTTTTCTTTATCCTTTTGATAGTCAGATTTTATTAATGTTTAGGGTAATACCCTATACGCGTAAATATTTTCTATACTAAGTTTTGTTTTATCGAATGATGTACCAAGTAGGGTTTTTTTTTTCGTAAGTAAGTAGTTGTCATAAATGTAGAAATAAAATAAAAGAATAGGGAAAAAAAAAAAGTACTGTTTTTTCTTCTTCTTCTTCTTTTTTTTTCTAAAAAAAGAAAATTGAGAAATAGTAATTTGGCCATTCACGTGTTAGTTGTTACATCTACTTTTTGCTAAGCAAACGTTAGTAGAATTACAGAAATTTGTGTGTCCAGTACATTGATGTAGATTCTAGGGCACACAACAACAAATTCAAATAGTTCTAGTGTGTCAGAATTATTTTTAGAAATTTCAGGGACCATGCTTGTAAATTATAGAAAGTATAAAGAATCGGGTGAAAAAAAAAAATAAATGAGGGAGAAAAGGTAAATGGAAAAGGGAGAAGATAAAGTCAGGGAGATGCTCGCGTGACAAACGAGTTAGACAAGCTTTCAGCAGAAAAAGAATTTTAAAAAAAAATGCTTTGAATTAATAGGCATCGCTGTTCTAGAGGTTTGCAATTAAAAAAAATCATTAAATAATATTAGTCGTAATTCTATCCCAGCGCAAATTTCATGAAGCTTCACTTCCTCCACTGCATAACATCGTGAACTTTAGAAATTAAGATATGCTTCTTCGTGTAGGAAATAAAAGAAAAAGAAAAAGAAGCTAAGGATCTACAGATATATTATGAAGGAGCTAGCTGCATCTTAGATTTTTGTATGGTTCACAAACCTTATATTTGTTGCTTTCTTTTCATAAAATTAAGTTATACTAGTTGGTGTGCAACTGGAAAATGACAAATAGTTTTAAGCGAATTAAGAAAATTAGAGCTTTACTATATATACATATATATATATAATGTTATGTATGAACGACATCCCGCGCACAAGAGAAAAGTATCATTGTTAAACTAATATCTCTGATATCATAGTCTTGTTCTTTCTTTTTTTGGAGGCATTGGATGTCATAATTAAAATAATTTTACTCCAGTATATAATGAAATTTTTTGAAAGGAGTCGTTGGGGGTTATAGATTTTGTATTTTGAAAGAGAGAATATCACAGGTACGCATTATATTGTAAAACCAAAAATTTGTTTTTAGGCCAACCCATAAAATTTTTTTTTTTGAAATGCAATAAATTTTTTTTTTTGAAATGCAATAATTTTTTTTTTACAAGCATATATAAGTACCATTCTCACCTCCAACTCTCTCTCCATGCATGTATATACGTACGATACAAAATTATGTCCCTAATCCCTATATATTATATATATTTATATGAGATATGTATATTTTTTCCTGGATCATATCGCTATAAGAATTCTTATGTCATATTTTTATTTATATACTCAACCATTGAAAGAAAGTGCGGAAAATACGCAAAATGAAAGGACAGAAAGCAGTGATCACCACGCCAAGACAGAAAGAAAGTGAAAATGATCGCCAAGACGATTCCTTTTCCATTTGCGGGGTCTAAAAACTAAAGCACGATTCCACGCACAAAGTTAAAGGACGCAAAGTCAGCATTTTTTTCCACGAAGTGGGGCATTATACTTTTCTGAAAGGAAAGATGACTTCCACAATCTGCCACTTGATTATATTTTTTTTTTATTTTTCCCTTTTTTGTCTCCATATAATTATATTTTCAAAAAGTTATTTCTGACTTATATTGATATTGTAGTAACACCATTTTAATCAAAAGTACTCACATTTACTCTCAGATATTTTCGAAAAATTTGATCTCCAAGATATTGTCCCTTTGTTGAGATGAAGTTGTGGTGTCGCTTTATTGAGATTTTGTTGCGGTGGTTCTTGTGTTCTGTATCCTCAAAGGAATGACATTGCTCATACGCTTATTAAGTATCGTTCAACTTAATAAGCGAGTTTGATATTATTGTATTGTCCTGCACCGTGTTATAGCATTGCTATAGTTGTGTTATGACCAAGAAGTAGTTGTGTGATATTTAATAAATTTAATTTTCAAAACTGTTATAGTGTTTAAAAATAATATCAAGTGTTTGGCAAACTATAGATTGTGTGTACAATATCATAATATTTTAGACAATATGTATTATTGCAACAAAAGCAACATTGACCATAAAAAAACAAAATAAATTAATAAAAGCAACCCTTAACACGATTCTCAAATTCTACTTAAAATAGCAAATATTTCGGCTTTTAAAATCTGCTGATGAGGTAAAAACCTACCAAACGCCTCTTCTCCTTTACTGCTTTTAAAAGCTACAAATTAGCCTCTAGAATCAATCCTAAACGGAGCCTATATTCCGCTTTTATGTGGTTTAACAATATTCTCCCTTAAGGCTCATTTGAGATTGATTATGGCTGCTGCTTTTAGCTTTTAAAAGCGATGAGTGAAAAAATTGAGAGTTAGGGAGCGTTTGGCAAAATTCTTACTTTTGGTCAGCAAATTCTAAAAGTTGATGCGTATCCGCCAATTTAAGCAGAATTTGAGAAGCATGGTAAGATTTACTTTTTAAAGTTTATTATGTTTGCATAATAAAAATTATTTTAAAATATTACTTTACAGCATACATAATCTATAGTTTACCGAACACTTAGATGTTTCTTTTAAACATCAAAGCAGTTTTATAGATTAAATTTACTAAAAGTTTAGACTTTTTTTTCCACAGCTGCTTTTTGCTCACAGTACAGCTACAACAAGCCTACTTTATATCTGCAGTACAATACAGCAATACCAAATTGGCTCTTATATTGCTCAAGTTGTAGTAAATGACTCTTATCAATAAAGAATTTCTATGTCAATTTTGTAAAAATATATATATATATAAATACGAACATTTCTTCTATAAGATATACTATAAAAAAAGGTGGCTCTATTATCACCCTTCGTCTACTCTTTTTAGACTATTTCTAATACCACACTCTTCATTTAAATTTAAAATTAAATTACTACTTATTAGACCCCAATTATTCTTAAAATGTCCCTTAATTTAATTTAATTTTAAACTTTATTTTCTGACCCACTAGTTCCCACCATCATTTCCCTCATTTATTTATTATTTTGCTGTTGTGCTTCTGAGTTCTCACCCTTCTTCAATCCAACAAAACTAAGAACTCTTCTCCTTATTTTCCTACGCTTTTTTATTTATTGCATAGCATGCATGATTATACTGGAATGCAAGTTTATCCTAATTTTATTTTCGTTTATTGTTTTTTTTTTCAATAAAATCAAGGGTTCTATATTTAATTTAAAAGGTAGGGATTAAAATAAAGAAGAAAATTACGAATATGAAGAGAATAAAAATTTAAATATGTAAGTGAATGAAAGAATATAAGATAACTAATCATGGAAAAGAAACCCAAAAAAAATAAATAAATAAACAGAGAAACAACGTTCAGATAAGAAAGTTGATAAAAGAAAAGTGCCTCTCTCGTGCTTTCTAGGACTTCCCTAGGGGTTCGCTGTGTAGGAGTTCATTACCAATTCTGAATGGTTTTGGTCGTTTTTGTGGGAAACGTTTAGTCTGATTACTTATTTTGACTATAATTCCCGTTTCTATTTTTTCCTTTCACGTCTTGATCTTCTTTCGTGTTTTCCGATTGTATTTTCCACTGGAGTATTTCGATTTTCCTGATCTCTATTTCTCTTTGGAGTAGATCATTCTTGTTTTATCTTTTATGCTTTATTGGCTTTACTGTTAGTCCCTGTTTCGCTATTATGGATCCAGAGGAAATTGCTAAACTTTGTGAATGATTGAATCTCGACGAACATGAGAGCCCAGTGCTGAAGATGAATCCGAACATGTACGAAGATGGTAAGGAGATGATGGAGTTGTGTCTTGTCGGAATGGTCTTTGGCAATAAAATCGTCAATAGGGAAGGTTTGAGTGATGAGGCAGAACAAGTTTGGCGCACATCTCGGAAGATCAGAGTTGAATTGATGGGGGTGACCAATATTTTTATGTTTCACTTTGGCTGCAAGGCGGATCGGCAGCGGGTAATCTCAGGGGGTCCATGGAATTTTGGCAACTAGTTGATATCTCTTCTCAAACCAAAGGGAGTTGGTTCGGTGTCATCTATGGATTTCACAAAAGTTCCATTCTGGATACAGTTTCACAATGTTCCTATTGTGTGTAGGACTGATATGCTAGACTATAGGGGGAATTGATCGGATCTGTAATGGATACTGATACCGAAGGGCCAACGAGGTGGGCTCAAGTGATTATTGATGTTACCAAACCACTATGTCGTGGGCTTCGAGTTTTCACTGATAATGACTCAGATGCTGTTTCCAATATGAATACTTACCGGAGTTTTGTTTAGGCTGCAGGATTATTGGCCATAAACTATGAGAATGCCCAGAAGAGGAGGGATTGGTTAGTAGTACTGGGAGGCCAAGGGTGAATAGATATGGGGACTGGCTGAAGGCATTCAACCTGAAGCAATGGAGAAAAGAGCGCAGAGAACGCAAAGGGAAAAGTCAATGGTCTGATTCTAATACTTCGTCTGGAAAATCTAGTGATAATGGTGATGATAATTGGTTTGAAGGCTTTGATACTATTGAAGCGACTATGAACTCGGAGGAAGAAGTAGGTCGTCTGGCTGTTATGAAGGCCCGTGAGGCATAAGATTTTTTGTAACAATCAAGCGGCTGACGATTCTGTTGGTACTGGTGCTGTTGCTCTTAAAAGGAAGGATGATATTCAAGATTCTAGTGTGATTAAGTCTTCAACAAGAGGGAAGGAAAAAATGGGTGAGGCTCGAGTAAAGGAAGCGATGATGATGCTAAATAAGGAGGACAACACAGCTCCTTTTTGTAATACTAGTCAATATCCGATTGTTAGCACAGAAGAAACTGATATTCCATTGAAGTCTTTGCTTGATAATCCAGGTGCAATCTCTGGAAATAAAGCTAATAAGAAGGTACGTTGCTAGAAGCGTGTGTCCCGTATTAGTCTGGCTAGAGGTAAGAATAATAAAAAGCAAAGTGCTACTTCAGCATTGCATACGACTAATAGTCCATTTATCAAGACTCTTATGCACAACCCTCTTGTTAGGAAGAAAAATTCACCATCCCAACGGAATGCTAGTAAAGGTAGCTCCCCTTCGAACGGTACAAAACGGGGTATTAAAAGACGTTTACCTATAAGTGCGCATGATTTATTTGTTGGTGACATCCAAAAGAAAGGAAGAACTGAGGATGGTAATAAAGCAAATGTGGAAATGATTGACTCGGCGAGTCCTAGTTTACAGAACCGCCATTCACAATGAGTGTCATTTGTTAGAATGTACAGGGATTGGAGAATCCCTGTACATTACAAACCTTATGGGAATTGGTCCGTAAGGTAGCCCCGAGTCTAGTTTTTTTATCTGAGACTAGACTAGCTGGTGGATTGGCAAAGAAAGTAAAGTATTCGGTGGGGTTCTCTAATAGCTTTGTGGTTAATTCTGAAGGTCATAGTGGTGATTTAATTTTGTTGTGAAATTATGATTGGCAAGTTACGGTTAATTCCTTCACCAAGGGTCACATTGATACTTCTGTTCAGTCGGGGGATGGTAAAAGGTGGAGGTTTACTGGTTTCTATGATAACCCGAAACCTTATCTTCGCCATTTTTCGTGGCAATTGCTTCGACGTCTAAAGCACCTGAATTCGTTACCATGGCTTTGTGGTGGGGATTTTAACGAAATTCTTTGCTTGTCAGAGAAAGCTGGAGGACGAGAAAGAGTAGCTTCGGCAATGATTAATTTCCATACTGCTTTAACAGACTGTGGTTTAAGTGATTTGGGATTTTCAGGTTCTCAATTTACCTGGATAAACAAGCGTCCCAAGGCCGAGTTTATTCAAGAAAGACTGGATAGATTTGTTTGTTCAGATAATTGGCGTGATCTTTTTGATGCTTCGAATGTAGAGCATGGTGATTTTTTATCTTCAGATCATTGTCCCTTGTTGTTGAAATTAGGACATGGATTAGATTCTTCGACATTTATGACTAACAATGGTTTCAAGTTTGAACCATTTTGGCTTAAAGACGATGGTTGTCGTGAGTTAGTGGAAAATGCATGGACTAGGGGTGTTTTTTTTGGTAATGCTCTCTCTGATTTTCAGTCTAGCATGGTTAGATGTGCGGAATCCCTTAGGAGCTGGAGTGTTCAAACTTTTGGCTCCTTACGAAAGTCAATCACGTCTATTCGAAAAAAAATCTCTCGGTTATACAGAGCTAGTGATGTGGCTGAAAGAATTACAGAGATTAAGTTCCTTGAGAATAAGCTTGAAGATCTGTTGTATAAAGAGGAGCACTATTGGAGACAGAGACCTCGAGCTGAAGGGCTTAAATCTGGTGACTGCGATACTATGTACTTCCATAAGAAAGCTTCCAACCGTAGAAAAAAGAATAGTATTACAAGACTCAAAGATAATGTAGGTGTTTGGAAAGATGAAAGGAAAGATTTAATTCAGATAATTGAAAGCTATTTTAGCTCTATCTTTTAGTCCTCTTATCCGAGTTTGGAAGACATGCAGCGTGTTATTAATGCAATTCAACGGACTATAACTCCAGCCATGGCTGAATTCTTAGAATCACCTTTCACCTCAGACGATATAAAGACAGCCCTTTTCCAAATGGGGGGAACTAAAGCTCCGGGTCCTGACGGGTTTCATGCTATTTTTTATCAGAAGCATTGGAGTATTGTGGGAAAAAGTATCTGTTGAGTTTGTTTGAGTGTTCTTAATGAAGGCTCATCGGTTAAACCTCTTAATTCAACTCATATAGTGCTTATTCCTAAGAAAAAAGAGCCAGAGTCGGTATCAGATTTTAGACCTATAAGCCTCTGCAATGTCATTTACAAAATCATTACTAAGGCATTGGCAAATAGGCTGAAAACTGTACTACCAGCTTTAATATCTGAGAACCAGAGTGCCTTCGTTCCAGCATGATTAATTTCTGATAATGCACTGATTGTCTTTGAGTCTCTCCATTCGTTATGCCGATGATCTAATGGAAATAAAGGTTTTATGGCATTGAAGCTAGATATGAGTAAGGCATATGATAGAGTGGAGTGGATTTTTCTCAGGTCTATTATGCTTGGTATGGGATTTAGGAATCGCTGGGTGGATAGAGTGATGGATTGTATCTCTACATCTTCCTTTTCAGTAATTTTGAATGGTAAAGCCGAAGGTCACATAATTCCATCTCGAGGTCTCCGTCAAGGTTGTCCGCTATCTCCCTATTTATTCCTCTTGTGTGCTGAAGCATTTTCCTCTTTGATACATCAAGCTGAGAACAACAGAGATATTTTGGGATTCCGATGTACTAGAGATAGTCCTCGAATTAGCTATCTTTTCTTTGCAGATGACAGTCTTATTTTCACTCGAGCTACTACTCAAGATGCAGAATCTTTGAAGCGTATTCTTCTTTGATATGAGTGTGCCTCAGGTCAAAAAATTAACTTTGAGAAATCTGCTGTCACTCTTAGTCCTAATACCAATGATCATACAACTCAGGCTGTTTTACAAATTTTGGAGCTTGGGTCAGTACAATCACATGATCGGTATCTTGGTCTACCAACGGTGGTCGGTAAAAATAAGCGTAAAACTTTTGAGCATATTGTTGAATGAGTTAGAAAGTGGGCTCAAAGTTGGCGTAAGGGACTCTTTTCAGCTGGAGGTCGGGAGGTTTTAATTAAAGCAGTTTTACAAGCCATCCCGACTTATGTCATGAGCATCTTTAAGCTTCCTGAAGGACTTTGTAAGGATATTCGGTCTATTTTTTTGAACTTTTGGTGGGACACAAATGATGGACAGCGGAAAATCCCCTGGATAAAGTGGGATATTATTTGTAAACCGAAGTCAATGGGTGGTTTAGGCTTCCGGGATATTGGTCTTTTTAACCAAGCCCTGTTGGCCAAGCAATCTTGGCGGCTACTTCATCATCCTACTTCCTTAACAGCTCGTGTTTTGAAAGGCAAATATTACACTGACTCCCACTTTTTAGATGCTTCTGATAAAAATGGGAGTTCTTGGTTGTGGAAAAGCATGTTATGGGGGAAAGCTCTACTAGCAAAAGGTCTTCGTTGGAGGGCAGGAAATGGATTATCAATTCGTGTATTCCATGATCCGTGGCTTCGGAGACCGTCCTCTTTCAGACCAATCACTCCACCTTTTGATAATGAGCTTTATGTTCATGATCTCATTGAGAGCCCAGGTTTGTGGAACCATGTTTTTGTCCGCCAACATTTTCTTTCAGTAGATTGGGATGAAAATTTTTTAATTCATTTGGGTGTTAGTTCTGCTCCTGACTCTCTTGTTTGGCACTTTGGTAAAAATGGTGAATATTCTGTGAAATCCGGATATCATGTGGCACTTACTGAGCATATTAATTCAACAACGTCTACTAATGATAATTTGAGGAAGTGGTAGAATCGAGTGTGGTATTCTAACATCCCTCCCAAAGTTAAGATATTGGTTTGGCGCTTGTTCTATGGCGGTCTACCAGTGACTTCCAACTTGTTGAAGCGAGATATTCCTACTAGTCCACTTTGTTGTTGCTACAAATCTAATGTGGAAAGTGTGACTCATTGTTTCTTCTTTGGTGAACAACTCTCCATCCTCTGGACTGCTCTGAAATGCTGGGACCTAATCTATCATAACCGTTTTGCTTCTATTGCTGATATTCTTTTTGCTCTATTTCGACATCTCTCTAAGGAGTTTTTTGAGCTGGTTTGTATTGTACTATGGGCAATTTGGAACCGGAGGAATAATATGCTATTCAATGACTCTTTAAGAGATGCTACTACTCTTATTGACTAGTCTCAACATTATCTGTCAGAATTTCAGCTTAACAAATGTCGCACAGAAAATATGACTCCTAAATCAGCAGCTGTCGTTTCTTCGCATTGGCGGCGACCAGCCTTGGGTTGTTTAAAACTTAATGTTGACGCGGCTGTTTTTGAGGGAGGTGATGCCATTGGTATTGGTGGAATAATTCGAGACTCTGAAGGTGTGATCTTGACTTGTTGGGCGCTGAAGGTAACTGGTAGATTTGATATTTTATCGGCTGAATTAATTGCAATTAGAGAAGGCATTCGACTGGCTATTGATTTTGGATGCCCTTTGCACGAAATAGAATCAGATTCATTGCTTGCTGTTCATGTAATTTCTCAACCTCAACCCTTTTCTGTTGTAGCTTCAATTGTTCAAGATATCATTTTTCTTATTAGTTCTGCTGGTTATGGTTTTTGTCAGCATATTCTTCGTGCTAGTAATATGGTGGTCCATGATCTAGCTTCTTTTGTAATTTGTTCTTTAGTGAATAAAGTATGGGGTGATTCATGTCCATACTTTATTAAAATATGTAATTGCAGATCTTCAGCAATAAGAACATCCCAATTTCAAAAAAAAAAAGTTGATAAAGAATATATAATTAAAACTGAAACGGAAAGATAAGTACATATGGAAATGAAAAAATAAAAAATAAAAAAAAAAGCAAAGAGAGAAAACTTCATAGACAAATAGACAAAGGATAGAGTTCTTATTTGTTTTTTCAATCTTCGTTCACAATCTTGTTTTGATTATTATTTTTTTTTTATATGTTTTCCCAAGATCTTATATTCACCTAAAAGAAAAAAAAATCTTATATCCTCATGAATCAAGTTGGAAAAGGGCGTATTTAGAGAGGTGTCGGTAGAGAATTTTTTTGTTTTTCCCCTTCAAACTCTTTATGTACTTTAAAGTAATTTCATTAAAGATATTTTTTGTAATTGAAAAACTTACTAAAATGCAGTCGTCTGGGGAGAGTAGACATAGGTGGCAGTAGACTCGCTCTAAAAAAAATTACTTTTGGTCTTTTTCTTTCTTTTCCAGTTAGAAATATATCTAAGAAAAGAAAAGTTTACAGGTTTAAACAACGATTGAATTGGTGAAAAGCTAATTTATATTTCAGTGTATTAAGCAATGTGAAAGTAATTACATTAGGGATGGGCTAAGATGTATTGGGTCAGACTCATGAAAGACAACTGAGGCGATGGTGGTGGACGACGGGAGCGCACGACGGCTGAATTGCCCGATTTTGCCACCACTTGGCCTCGGTTTCGCGGCTCCTTTCTCTCGCGCTTGGCCGCACAACCAATGCTGGAGTAGGGTGGCGTGGCGTCATCGTCGATCAAAGAGAGCCTAGCTGGAGCGGCTACACTTGGTAGGCGCCGGTGGCCGGTGACTGGAGAGAGAGAGAGATTGTATGAGGTGAGGGTAGACATGGCAAAATGAGCAGGTGGGGCCTGTCCAAGCCAGCCCGCCCAAACCGGGCTTGGGAGAGAAAGCGGACCAAGTCGGCCCGGCCTGGAATTTTAAAAATTAAGTCCGGCCCAGCTCGTAGGTCCGGTGGGGCTCTTAGGCAGGTCGAGCCAGGCCCAAAACGGGCCGGCCTGTTCTTGACCAAAATTTTTAAAAAAAAATTAAAAAAATAAGATTATTAGTTGTATAATTAGTTAAAAATATTAGAAATTTTAATAATTACTTGTATATTAAAAATATTAGTTGTAAATAAGCTAAAAGTATATAAGTTAAATAGTTGATAAAAAAAGTTTAAAACAAAAATCTTAAGAAAATTATTTAGAATTAGATTGAAATTTGAAAGTGTGAAAAGAAAATGAGGGAATGCGTATTTTTAAATATTAGAAAAAGTTTTATATTTAAATTTATTTAAAACTTTTAAAAATATATATATTTAGCGGGCCGAGCTGGGCTGGGTCGTGCGGGCTCAGTTGGCGGGCCTAAATATCTAGGCCCAGCCCGACCCTACCCTTAGGGCCGGGCCAACCCGCGGGCCACAATGACAGGCCATGGGCTGGCCCGTTTGGCCCGGCCCATTTTGCCACCTATAGGTGAGGGGGAGAATTTGGGGTTAATTTTAGAGATTTTAGAATTTAGGGGTCTTTATTTTAACATGTGGCTAATAGTGGCTGGGCAAGGAACTTTTAAAAATTATGTTATGGCCCAGATTTCAAAATTTCTCTTCATTCAAGCCCTTTTAAATTTCGTATTTAACCCCAAACTCTCCATTTCTTTTCACCTGAACCTTTATTCCAATGTAACCAATTTTGTAGCTAATTTAACTTAATTTTAATCCCAAATTTATGAAAAGACATTTATGAAAAGACTAATATAACTTTAATTAAAAGTCCAGGTTCTTACATCCTCCCTCCTTAAAGGAATTTCATCCTGAAATTCAGAGTATAAGATATAAATCAAAGTACAACTTCAAATTGAAAGTTAAACAAATAAGGATACTTCTCATATATTTCAGTCTCAGGCTCCCAAGAAGCTTCTTCTAGAGTTGGCAATTCGTGTCAGTGCGTCGTATTCGTGTCATATCAATGTTTATATATAACAGCATATACATCAGAATGAACAAGGGATGGTAATATAACTCACGGTTACGGGTATCCATGGTTATCCGATCCGAACAGGGAGGAAAAAGACCACTCAAGCGAGAAAAATGACTAGGGCAGCGAATAACCGCACCATTAATATACCGGTATGGTGCGGGAATGGTATTAGCATAATCCGCACCGTACGTGCCCCAATATATATATTCACATAAATAAATTATTATATATATAGATGTCTATTTAATTTTACACCATTTATATTCTTATATCTTTGGTAAAATAATGAATTTGAAGAGTTATATGCATTTATATATTTAAATTTTAGAGTTGAAAATATTAATATATTGTTATGTTTAATGTTTTGTTGATTGTGAAAAGGATTTAGTATTTTCATCTTATTTTTTTAATATTTTATTATTATCAATGAGTAATGGATAACTACGATTTTTCCCGATATCCATTGTAATTGGGGCGGGTATGGTATTGTAATTGCCTATCAGGGATGGGGATAGTAATTAAAAAATCGTCCCCGATCCGCCTCATTTCCATCCCTAGCAGGAACCCAACCCATTTAATAATAGTGTCAGAAATTCTAACCCGAACCTGACTCGTTTATAAATAAGTTTACCATATATAACCTGTGTAACTTGTTTATTCAAAATTCGTTATATTCAGATCAAATTAATACGACATGACTCGTTAACCTGTTTAATCTAAATTAGCTAAAATGTACTTTTTAAACACATTTAATATAAATTCATACATGTTTTATGATCTTAAGACACAAATATTTACCAAAAATAAATCGATACCACATAAAATATCAATATATATACATAATAAAGTCTTAAAAATTCAACAAAAAAAATCCAAACATACATAATAAAAATATTATAAATTTCAAGTAGGCATTAGATAAGTCATAAACGAGTTAATCCGAAATTGATCCGTTTAATTAAAGGTCATTGCAGGTCAATTTTAGATTGTTAGATCAACTCGATTTTGACCCGAACTCTTAAGTCAAACTCAGACCTACTAACTCTGTACGAGTTTCGATTCGTATTGTCAAATCGTATTACAAATTGCTAGCCATAGCTTCTTCTTCTTTGTGGTATTCCTATAGAACCTTGACAAGCGGAATCTCTCTATTACAAAGCACTTTGAGCTCTCATCCCAGTATACAAACTGGTTGATCCTCATAAGGTTTTTACAAATGATCCCTGAACTACCCAACCTATGGCAATTTGTTCCATAAAGTTTTAATTGTGGCAATTAATCCCTTGAATTTTCTAATTTGAGGTAATTTGATCCATGGGTTGATAAATTGCAACTTACTATTAAATTTCTAACAAAAAATACACGTTAGGAGTATATTATAGCATCTGAAAGTGTGTTTAATGGAAAATAAACTAAACAAAAAGATTTTCAGAGAAAGAAATTAAAGATGCATTATTTGGAATTTATTAGTTTTTAGAGGTGCAAATTCAGAGAAAATTTAACTGTGATTATTCATTTTTATGCTTGAAATTCTCAAATAATTACCTTTCAAATACACTATCAGATGTCACCACGTACTCCTTATGTTTTTTTTTTTTTCGGTCAAAAAGTTAATAGTAGGTTGTAATTTAGACAATTTTGAGACCAAATTGCTATAAATTAAAAAATTTGGGAGCTTAATTATAATAATTTGAACTTTGAGGACAAAAGTGACAATTTAGGGATCAAATTACTATAAATTAAAAAGTTTAGGGGCTTAATTACAATAATTTGAACTTTGAAACAAATTGTCATAAGTAGGATAGTTCAGGGACCATTTGTGCTATTAACCCTTTTTTTATTTTGTTGACGAATGCGAGGACAAAAGTGACGAAAAAGGATCCCAGTATTTTGAAATATTGGAAAGAGTGGACGGAACTCAGTACCAGAAGTCAGTTTAAATTTTTTGATAGGACGGTCAGAATTCTTTTTCCACCATTTTCTTGTATTGTAGAAAAGTTTTTAGCGCCTCATATTTAAGTTTTAAGGAAATATCCATGAGTATTATGTGAAAACATCCGAAAAGGACATAGAATATCAATATTTGTTAAGAAAAACATATCGGAAAATGTCCCTATAAATCAATATGCCTAAACTCTAGTGGTTTGTTGGTTTTAGTGGCAACATTATGGAAAAGTAGAAAATGATTTTTACCAAATTAGCAAGATTCACATAATAGTAATATATCATCTTCACTAGTTGATTTAAAAGGAGCATTACATTGAGATAACACATTTTTCAGAATACGGAGTGGGGTGTCCCAACATCTATCTGGTACAAACCGGTCCTAAGTGAACCCTGTAGAAGGACCTTCCATCTACTTAGTTCCTACGGACCTACACAAAGCAAGAACCTAGGTTATTACTGACGACATAAACAATAATACCTTGAGTAAGACAAGCTATGCTCAGTAAATTTTTATAGTAGTTGTGCAATCTAGGATATTTTGAAGAGTAAAGTTATGAAATTGAGAGGATACAATATAAGAATCAATGTGGTTAATGGACAAAATTTGGTTGTTTCTGACAATTAGGCCTTTTTTTATGAGAACAATTTGATTTGGCACTGAGATTAGTAAGATCGTTCATGATATAATTAATGGAGCCGCTTTCATAATACCATGAAAGGTCAATTGAGATTGAGCATTCCGAGGAAAGCTCGGCTGAAAATTTCGGTTATAGTGGAGATAAAAATTAAAAATACGTTCCACTTGATGACGACAAACTTAACTATATTTACTACTTCTACCACTACAGCCACCTTCATGGCCTCAACCACCAATATTGTAGTTGATCACCAAAAGCATTGGAGTTAGATTGGGAGCCTCAGCCACTCATTTAGGCTGAGTTTGTGGCCAACTTAGGAATTAGTTGTAAACAAATCGATTGAGGGAGCAGAGTTGATTTGTTTAGGCAACACTTTTAGCTCAAAAGCATTGCACGTGTGATATGTGGCAATTTATACCTACATGATAGTTACTTTTCCATTCTACTTTATAAGTATTTATATTTAACTAAGGATAATTTACTTTGTTTTTGTGTTTATTGGTATTTTAGAGGTGAATAAGTCAAAAAGAGTTAAAGTTAGAATTGAAACAGGCTAAAAGTCCTAAAGATGAGCTGAAACGGGAGAGAAATCCTAAAAATGGGCTAAAAGTGTTATTTTTCTTGAAACTGAGTACAAAATGGTATTTTTGTAAACTCCGAGGAGAGACCCAAGAGTGAGTGCGCCTAGGAGCTGGATTTGGGCATCGCGGTGCTCGAAATCGAGAAAAAAGTCATTTTTTCACCGACTTAAGGTGTTTTGATGCCTTAGGACTCCAAATTTGTACAGGATTTGACTGATCACTTCCAAGACTAATTCCTCTATAAATAGGTCTAAACCATATGAAAAGATACCTAAGATATTTGAGATTCATAGAGACACATCAAAAACCTAGAAGGATGAAGAGGAGGAGAGCTTGGAGGCCGCCATAGCCATCATCTTCATTCTTCTTTTTTTTTATTTAATTTTTTTTATTTTCTTAATTCTAGCATGATGATTCTCTTATTTATTCTTGTATAGATGCTAGATTAGGTTTTAAGTTTGATTAAAGGTGATTTCAAAACCTTAGATATGATTGTTATTTAATTTTCATATTCTATATATACATATCAATTATTTATTTTGAGGTTGTTTATCTTCTTTTATAATTAATCATGCTTATATTTTATTATTTCTTGTCTGGGATGGCCGCTTAGGTGATAGATAATAAAATATATTACTAAAACTAGCTAGATATTGGCATTTGTTGTATCTAAACCATAAGTAGTCAATATATAGTTAATATGATCGTTCGATGTATTGGCTGTAATGAAGAACATAATTTAGGTTAAAGATTTTGCGTTTATGTGATAATTGCCTAGATCAATCTAAGCTTTTTTTTAACTTAATATTTTTATTAATTAATTCTAGAACGTTTACTTGGGTTATTTTATAGGAAGAAGTTAGATACGACATTCATCTATCTAATATACAAACTAAAGAAAGATTTAGGTAACTGCGCGTCTGCACATCATATAAGGTTGGTAGTCTTAATAGATAATTGAGTATGAAATTAGGTAGTTAAATTAACATGAATGTTTAGTGGTATTAAATGAACTTTAACCTTATTTATTTTATTTTCTTTCATTTAATTTCATTTTCAATTTTATTAATTTTAGTTTTTGTTTAGAATCTTCCTCTCAACATTAGGATTAGTAGCAGCTTTGTTAGATTAATTCCTCATTAGACCGACCTTATTTGTCATTATACTAGATAATTACTAGAAATCCCTAGGCCTTACTAGATAGAGATAAGGAGGAAAAAAAATTTAGTGGTTAAATGATGCACCAACAAGAATCCTAAAGAGTAAAAGTTTCGGACTGTTCAGTGATGCTAATAACCAGTAATAACATTAATTATCTACTCCAAAAAACAAATATACAACAAGATCCTCATCGGATATGGGGCTCCAACGGCTGCCAAGTTGTCTACACGATCTTTGATTTTGGCAAAATATAGTTTGAAATATCATTGACCCCTTTTATTTTAAGCTACAGTACCCGAGTTTAAGAAGGTGATAAAATATGTTTTGGAGCCATCTATATGTCATGAGAGGATAAGCTCCCGACTCTTAAGTAGAAAAGGGAAGTTCATCATTCACGCTTGTTTAATTTCACGAAAAAATGCTTTGAGAGATAAATGTTGGTTATTATTTATGAAAAACATGATAAAATCAAAGAAGAGCTAAAGCATGGAAAACAAAAAAATTTTCAAATTATAGTTTTTCATAAAATATTTTACGATCTTTGTTATAGTCTAATTACATACATGAGATTGTATAGCTCAATCAATAAGTCTTCCTTCTTATACACCAAGTTTCTAACTGCAGAGGTGTATAGATCTTTAATCTTGATCAACTTCCAAGTAAGAATCTAAGAATTCCAATGGCCTCCAAAGGTGGCTCTAAGAATTTCTCTCTCACTTTTCTCTCAGTTTTTTGTGCAGCTGCCAAACTAATATTTCAGTCAAAACTGAATCACTTCACAAAGGTAGGGGGATAAGCCCTTTACAGGCTCCTTCCTTAAGGAAGAAATTCTGCCAGCCCTGGGGATTGGGCTAGCCGAAAACACTCAATACCCTAAGGGGCATTGTAGTGGGCTCTAAAGGCCCACTGCCGTTTTAGCCTATTTCGTCTTTTGTATAATTACCCAGAAAACTGCTTAAGCCTAGTTTGGCTAATCTCATACAGTTGATATAGGTTAGAGACCGAAATGGACCTATTTAATTCAAACTCCAATATACGAAGGGTCAGTTACAATTAACTCTTAATACAAGTAGACTTGTATTATTAGTTATGGACTTATTCCACTAAAGGTCCAAATTGCACTCTTGAATTAAATAAATATCACAAGATACTTCATAATTAAAATTATGTCCAATTAGATAATTAACATGTGCATCTGTATTCCCACATAAATACCGATAATTGGAGCTAGTAAAATTACCGTTTTGCTCCTCCAATTATATATTTTAATTCCTTGATACAGATAACTAGATTTACAAAATGTCTTCAATTAATAAAATATCCAATTTTATTAATTACTTAGCTAAGATTTAAATCATTCAAGCTCTTATAACTACTCAAGGCAGTATTTATTTCTCTATATAATAGAGTTGTGAATTCCATATCTATAAATATATGTTCCTAATGCCCATAATAATGCATTACCAAAAAGTCAAGGTCTATTTTGTCAATTTCTGGGTCTATACCTTTTAACATCTCAAATAATACAAACTATGAGCACGAATTCATCACCTATTTTAGGACTAAGAAAGACATGCATTAATTATCAAATTTGCGTGAATATATTCTTGTTAATGATACTTATTACAAGGACATATTTCATAAAATCCAAGTTCAATATTTATACGCTAAGACCTTTGCACATGATCATACTAATATAGATTAAGACACACTATAAATGCACAAAATCTTATAACACGATCCAAGGGAAGTGTCCAACTTCTCTTATTAATTGTGAACAAATTTATTTGATTTAATTAGAGAAAATATGTCTTAAATTTAAGAAATAAATTTATTAAAATATTTCGCTAATATATGTTTCTCTAATAATTTTATTAAAATATTTGTCTAATAACTCATAAATGGTCAACAGTTTCCAATGGTTAATAAACAACCTCAAAATAAACGAAGTATTAAAGAAGGATATACTTAAACTCGAGAAGAGTTGCAAATAAATACACTCAAAATTTCCCTAACAACTGATAAATGATAAGTGTAATGGTAACCACTTACAAAATTTATAAAACCTCTCAAACGATATTTTTGTTCTCAAGGAAGTCGTTGACAACATCAGTCAACTCATTCCCTCTAGAAGCTGGTGACGCCACTTGAAACGTGTCAATTCTGGGCCCCACATTCATCACATTCATGGGGTACTGCATCTGCACGTACGGTACCATCATCGGCTGCACTACAGGAGGTGGATAGTACTACCCATGAGTCTGCATGGAGGAACTAGCTGTACCTGCAGCACCGGAACCGTTGAGCATCATCATGTACTTCTCCAGAGCCATCCTAGCCGTCGGATGATTATAAACTGGTCTAAGCGAAGCGGTAGTTACAGTACTGTAATGCATCGTGTTCTCCGGTAACACTCCAGCCGTTAGATCATCATAAACTGGGCCCCGGAATGCACTGGTAACGTTGGTAGTACCGTACTGCCGTGTGTTGTTACTAGACATACCATTGAAGTAGTTCTTAGCCCGAGGATGATGATGATGATGATGATGGTCATGATGATCATCAAAGCTACTAGCCAAACCCATACTAGTCTGATTATCATCACCTAATAACAAACTCATCATAGAATTGGGATTAGTCACCGAAAAACTCGAATCAGTCTGAAGAGAAGGCGTTTTATTCATGTCCACCATTTGATCATAATAATCATGATGATTATTCTTGAAAACGTTCTTAAGGGCACTTTCCTTCTTCTTCTCCTCCTCTATAATCTGCTTGACGACTCTGATCTTACCATCGAGGCGGCCGACGAGTTCCGCAAGCTCATCGGCGGCTAAACCGTCGATGAGTTCGGCCGATGTCGGGTACTTAAAGGCGTAAAACTTCTTGCGGAAGCGGGAAATATCGGAGTGGACCTTTCTGTTACGCTCGGCGAGTAGGCCTGTCAAGTTGTAGCTTTTGTTTGGGGGCCTTTGCAAGACGGCTTGCTGGTACTTTTGGATGATCCTCAAAACGCGGTCGTTTTCGGGCGGAAAGGTTTCGATGTCCGCCTCCTCCTTACCCTCCCTGGGCGTCCGGGTTTGGGCATGGCCCGAGTCCGTTTTCGGACCCGAGATGAATACACAGATGTCGGTATCACAGAGAATGGAAAACTCGAAGGCCTTCTTCATTATACCGTTCTTTCTTTTCTGGAATGTTGTCTTGCGTGATTTCTCGTTGGCGATTAACTCCAACTTTAGTTTACCACGACCCATTATTTCGTTGTAATAACTATACAACCAAACGGTATCCAAAAAATAAAGTCATGCAAGAAACCCACAAAAAAAAAAAAGAGCTTCAGACAGTACTATTAGAGATTAAATGGGCAATAAACCAAAATTAATTAAAACTAATGGCTTCTTAATTTTCTGCAAAAAAAAAATTTTAATACAGTACGCAAAATCAGTTCATTCCTACAGTATATAGTATCCAAATTTATAATTTTATCTCTGTTTGTAAATTAGGGCATGTATATATGATATGATCTATAGATAAAAACGATAACATATATACAATAATAGCTAGGGTTTGGTTTTGTAGTTGTATATGAGTGAGTAAGGGAAGATAATTTTTTGATCAAGAAAGAATAGGAAAATACCTCTGATTGAACTGAAGTTGGAAAAATTCGAGTCTCTCAATTCGGTCGGAGATGATGAATAGGGAATATGGAGATTTGGGGAACTTTAATGGGAAAAGAGAGAGGCCATATTTGGTGTTTATATAAAGGTGATGAAAAAAAGAGGCGAATTAATTAGGACCGATTTCTCTCGTTAACCTAGTTACCAAAAATACGAGATTCTAATATCTTCAGACATTAATTGTAATAGATTTTATTCTCTCCAAATTAGATTTTATCGATTGTTCCACTGGGTTAGTGGGTTTGCAGTGTATATATCCACTCGATATATAAATTCCACCATCTAGAGTGGAAATAACATTTTGGTTTAAAATTACTTTTCGGGCAGACCATATTGTCCTAATATGTATAATTTTCGTGTATGCTTTTAATAAAAAAAAACAATTTTTCTTCCAGTCAATGTAACTTAAAGAAAATATATACTAATTGATTTTCTTTTTATTTTTGTGATATAGATACTAATTGATATTTTATTTCCGAGAAAATTACACAATCAACCTTAAGTTTTTTATTTCTGGAATAAAATCTTTTCTCTTTCAATAAAATTAAATTTTAAACCTTTTGTATCTAGAAAAATTTTCAACTCCCTTAATCAATTTTATCAAAATTAGTGCTAAGAATACAAATTTATCTTCCATAACTACAAGAATAAAGGTCTATAGCGACAACGAAATTACCAGGATGACACACAAATATCTTCAATATTACTGGCCAAACCTCTAATTTTAGCCAAAAATTCTATGACGACGACAAATAAAACCCTACAACAACGACATTTGTTATGTCACTATTGGGGTAGTATATAATGACAATATGACTTATCGTTACTATAAGTGTGTACTGAAAACCGCGCCAACTCACAGTAAATGATAAATATTCTACAAATGTAATTAATTTATTTTTAAAATGTAAGAATAATAAAAGCAAATTAATAAATTTAATATAGTCTATAGCGACTACATGTTTTGAATACATTAAATTTGGTTATTTGTAGGAAATGATAAATTGTGTATTAAAATATATTAAATCTTATAAATATTTTGTATTTTTGAATACGTCGAAATGAAATGTGATATTGATTTGGTATATGTTTTTTTAAATTTGGACTTATCTTAGATTAGAAATATTAGTGATTTAATTTTATAATAAATGATGAAATTAGGTTAGAATAGGTTAGCTACATTAATTAATTAGAGGATCCAAATAGAAATTAATTAAATACTTTATTATTTTAAAAAAATTTGGTAGTTGATAATTAGAATAATTAACTTGTGGTGTTGTTAGATAATAAATAGAATTAATCTAAAATCTACATTAAATATAATTACTAATTAGGTGATAATTGAGTAATTTAAATTTAATAATAAATAAAAATTGAATAATTCAATTAAAAATATTAATATTTTAACAATTTAATTTAAAAATATTAATTAATAATAATATTTAAAATAAATAAATATAATAATATATAATTAACACTTATAGAAAATAATTTTAATAATATATTTATTATTTAAATAATATGTAAAAGTTAATAAAATAATTAATTACATAAAATTAATCATTAATATTTAATAACTAGGACTTGTAGAGAATAAAGCAATAATAAATATAAAGAAATAAAAAATCAAGAATAATTATATAATTAATAAATTATATTACTATTAGAGAATAACCATAATGTTATAATTAATAATATATCTAAATAAGGAAATATAAAAAAATAATTATTTTGTAATAAGAAGTTGCTATTACTAAATAACTATCATAGAACACCCTACATTTATCGAAGTACCCCTAAAGTACTTTTTTAAGGAGTTGAAATTAATAACACCCTAAACATACCAAACTACTTTTAAAATACTTAAAATACTGAAAGTACCATTATATTTACCAAAATTTCTCCATAATCACGAAAATATCTACAACTCTAGAAATACCCAGAATACCCCTACATTTATCAAAGTACCCCATAAAATACTCAAAATTATGAAAGTATCCCTATATTTACGAAAATACCACTACTATCACAAAAATACCTACAACTCTAGAAATACCCAAAATACCCCTACATTTGCCAAAGAACCCCTAAAAAACTCAAAATACCAAAAGTGCCCCTACATTTTTGAAAATACCCCTAGAATCTATAGTGACGATATTTTTACCGTCGCTATAGTTTTGGCAGGCAAAAGTAGCGCCATATCTCACACCAAAAATTATACTATACACTCTATAGCGACGATAAATATCATCATTATAGGGTTTACTTAATAAATTTTATTTTTTTAAAGATAAAAAGAATAAAAAACTAAAAAATTAATGTCTTTAACCTACAGTGACGACAAATGTCGTCAATATAAAATTTATTTAATAAATTTTAATTTTTTTAAAATGTAAAAAAAAATGAAGATAAAAAATAATTATAAATTTAATATATTTAACCTATAGCGATGATGTTTTAAATAAAATTTTAAGCAGTAAAGTTTACTGCTCTAAATCTAAAAAATTTAATAAATTATTTTATTTTACTTATAGCGATGGCTCTTGTCGTTGCTATAGGTTTCAAATGAAATTTTGAGTGGCAATGTTTACCGCGCTCAATTTCGAAATTTAAATGAAACGATGTCATTTGTCGTCACTATAAATGCTGTATAATAAAAACTCAAATATTTTTCTTCTTCTTCTATCCTTTCATTCATTCACTCATTCTCTCCAAACCTCACTCCCTCTCAATCTTTCTCTCTGTATTGCACTCTCTTTCACTCCCTCTCATCTCTCACTAATATATATTCATATATTTATATATGCATATCTATTTTTTTTTCTTTTATGTATTTATGTAAATATTTTGTTATAAATACTAATGTTTTGTTTCCTTGATTAATTGTTACTCAAGTTTGTATTATTGTAGATTTTTTAAGTTTTTTTCTTCATTAGAGAAGTAAGTTTCCCTAAATTTATATATATATATTTTTTTAAAAATGTGTCTATAGTCCTCTATAGTAGCAACAAAATATGTCGTCGCTATAAGGTATCTATGCCGACCGACTTATAACGACGACTAAATTACAATGCCTTTGTCATCGTTATAGACCTATAGCGATGACAATCTGATCTGTACCTCTTTTCTTGTAGTGAAAATACCTACAACTCTAAAAATACCCAGAATTCTACTATATTCACCAAAGTACCCCTAAAATTCTCAAAATACCGAAAATACCCCTACATTTATCAAAATACTTCTAGAATTACAAAAATACCCATGACTCTAAAATTACTGAAAATACCCCTACAATCATGAAAACATCTACAACTCTAGAAATACCCAAAATACTCCTACATCCACCAAAGTACCCCTAAAAACCTTAAAATACTGAAAGTACCCCTACATTTATGAAAATGTCCCTACTATCACGAAAATGTCTACAACTTTGGAAATACCCAGAATATCCCTATACTTAGCAATTTGTCACATAATTTGTTGAGTTTTTTTTGTTAAAGTTAACAAATTTTGAGGATAAATTTTATTGATTTTATAAATTTCGCATACATGCATTATGAGATTTACGAAATAAATAAAGTTAGACTCGTTCAAGAGTTGATGAGAGATTATGCATCTCAATACCGATTCTTGAATTGTCCCATTTGGACAGCTTGACTAGTGAGTGACTAGTGAGTGCCAAGTCCTCAATCACACTTCGAAACGTACGTATATCATGATGTGCTGCCAAATCATCATTCCATAACGGTGCGAAATGTTGCAAATCATTTCAATGGCGAAACAGCTCTCACTATTCGACGTGCCTGAATAAGAATATGTACTTCAATAAACTGAAATAAAAATTAAAATAAAAAATAAATTTTCTCATAAATACTTAAAGGGTAAGATAAACCCTACTAAAAAAATAATTAACTCATTGGTATTCTGATCTCTGTCATAATATTTCTTCCATTTGAAGTGGTACCGATTGAGAATAGTCTTAGTCATCCGTAGCAACCTCTCAAATCGCCAATGAAAACTTGACTAAAATCTCCCTCTCGTAAAACCCTATGCTGCTGATCTCCTATAATAAATGCATTCCTCCTTTCATCAACTGCTACTATTCTACAATTTTTTCTTAATTAATCTACAATGGATTCTTTCTTCTCATCATCATCCGTCTCTCAAGTAGAGTTCAACATTTTTCACAATGTCGACCACCAACTCTATGGTTGGCTGGTCTTCAATCTTGGCTACGACCTAACTCAGCCATCTCAAAGTAATGGCCCTTACGCTCTAGCTTAGCAGGCCATCTGCAAAGGCCGTGGCCACTTCGATCTCATTGCGCAATCCCTCTCCCATATTTTCGACCACCATCTCAATGCCTTGTCGATGAATCTGTCATCGTCTTGAACTGCTGCGAGACCGAATCATTCCCATTCCATCCCTCTTCCAGTACTGCTGTAACTAGTACTATTGTTGCTCTGCCGGTGGCGCTCGTCATCCCTTTGTTCAGGAGGCTAATAAAAAACAATGTGAGTCTAGAACTCTTTCATGAGATTCGTCTGCAAGTCATTAGCGGTATTACTGAAATGGTCAACCATGTTTTTGGCTGGGCATTTAAGGACATACTAAAGGCGGTGACTGAGAAGAAGGTGGCAGAAAAAATCACAATGAGCGAGGTCGCTTGTGCTAGAATATGGATGAGTAATCTGATCATGGTGAGGCCACAGGTTCATAGGACGATGTCTTTGCCTACGGAGCCATTTGTTCAGGTTTTGCCTATTCATCATCATCATCAACAGTGCCATTACGTGCATGGGCTGCCGCCTCTTCAAGGGGGTTACAAAACCTTACTGGCTAGTACTTGTACTTATAATGATAATTTGACCACAGCGGTGGAGGTGGTTCATGATTATAGTTCTAAGGGCCTGCAAAGTTTGAAACATGATCATATTTTGAAGGGCTCATAGAGTTTAAATTATGATTATGGTAATGGTCAACTGAGTGAGATTTTGTGTGGTTTGGTGTTGGATGATCAGAAGAAGAAGTATGATAATGATGATGATGATGACCAATGAGCGGTCTTTCCCGATAAGAGAACTATCTTTTGACTTTTTTTAAAGGGTACCCTTTCTCTGAGAAGGAAGTGAAAGGTTTCTTCATTAGGTACTATATAATGTTATAATTATTATAACTAACATAGCAATATTTCTCTTTTTATTTTTGAAATTTGAAACTAAAAAATAGAAAAATGATAGGGTTATATATTTTGTTGGATATTCTTTTTTTTTTTTTTTTTGCGCTATTATTAAAATTTGTGGATATATATGTGTACGTGTTTTACATCATTCACGTCTAGATCCTTACTTGTTTGATAACACTAATTACCATGATTGGTAATTCAAAACTATATATATGTATATTGTGGTTAATAATTTGGCTTTTGTTGTTGATGTGTATAAATATAAATATAATTATATATTACAGTAAACTTGGAGCTGCTTTTATTGAGGGTCTTTATATGCATAAGTAGATGAGCAGTCTCTGTTCGCAAGGCTCGTTGTTCGACCTGTGTCTACCCTGGAAATGGTCCCTGGAAGAAGGGACATAGTAAAATTCTCCATTAATGGAAAGCATGTTTCGGTAAGAAAATTCATGAGTAAGCCAAGTACTAGTATTGTCAACAAGTCTAACCCTAGTTCACCATCTAAAAAGGCTAATTAATTTTAATATTAACTAAATAGCTATTTTGTTTGTTGCTAACAATTATATGTAATAATTTACTAATAATATTAATATTATATATTTTAGACTGTGCCATCGGTTTGTTATCTTTTAGTTGACTTTGTTTTAATACAGTTTTTGATTCGTTCTCTAGTTGGACATTGTTTATCAATTCCTGGACTATCGAGATGGTTTAATTACATGGAAATAATTAGATTTTTAATTATGTATTATTGTTCTATGAAACATGTTATGCATTATGGTTTCAATAATTTGATTATTGTTTTATTGGTTTGTTTATATTATAAATCTATTATTTTTCTTTCTGCGTTATTTGCATTCACAAGAACAAGGTTGGATTATGAAGATGTGCTTATGTATGTCAAGTTTGTAGATCATGTATATATATAAATATGTGTATGTGCATGTTCATATTATATATACACGCACAATAAGGGCCGACTGAGAGAAACATCCGTACTCGATGAAATCATAGTGAATGTATACTCAAGTATGAAAAAGAATCATACGCGGAGGAATATGATATTGTAATATTAATTATGAGATCTTATGACATCCTTATTATTTGAAGCTTTAATTTGGACATTTTCGTTAGGAGGTAAGTAGTGCTCATTTTTAGACTAATTAAATAAGAAAGCATGTACGTGTTATGATGTATACTTAAAGTTTCTATTGTTTTCTACTTTTTAATTACCTTCTACTCATAAGAAGGTTTGTAATGTGATCATACATAGTGGGAGTTGTACTAATGTGGTGACTGAAGAAATAGTCACTAAGTTGGACCTGAAAATTGAGCATCACCCTCAACCATTCAAGATTAATTGATTTCAAAAGGACAATGATTTAAAGGAAACAAAGAAATATCTAGTTTATTTTTTCTATTGCCAAAAACTATAAATATAATGCGTGACGTGATATTGTACAAATGGATGCATGTCATTTATTCTTAAAAAGACCTTCGCTATATGATAAAAAGTTGCTCACGATGGTTTTAAAAACACTTACTCTTTTATTAAGGATGGTATTCAAGTTATTCTAGCTCCTTTGAAACCAGCCACTAATTTTCAAGATTCTAAGGTTGATGCAAGTTCTTTTCTTACAAATTCAAATTTGAGAAATTTATGGCTAACCATAAGTTTTTTATGCTCTATTTGTTGTAGATATTATGAAAACTATTTAAATATTACAATAATGAACTTGTGTTACTGTTACTGGAAGAATCTAGCAACGTGGTACCTGATGAGATTCTTATTAGTTGCCAACAATGAGGAATATTCAACATAATATTGATCTTGTTCTAAGAGTTGCCCTATCTAATAAGGTAGTTTATCAAATAAATCCAATTCAATAAGCTGAATTAAAAAAGCATGTAGATTATTTAATAGCTAAAGGGCTGATCCGGAAGAGCATGATTGTTGATCTAGTCCATCTAGTTCCAAAGAAAGATAGTCCATGGTATGTGACATCCAGTTCTCCACAATTTAATAAAGAGCCAATAATAACATGATTGCATTGTATTTAATATTAATGTCATAAGTGCATATTATTGTACATATCTTTCTGAGTACTTGACAATTATTTATATAGTTATTAATTAAACTTTATTCTCTAATTAATGTTATAATGAAATAGTCAGGACGTGCACTTTGGTACAATTTTGGTGTGTATTAAGTCAAGTATTCTCATATGATTATTTGGTATTTTATTTAATTATAAGCATGATTAAATAAATTTTAAAATTATTTTTCTTGTTTTAATTAAGTATTATTTGACATGAATCATTTTACATAAATTACTTATATGGTATGAGTGTTATGTTAGTTCTCAATAGGCATAGTTTGGTTCGCGTGTGTGTTAACTTTTATATTGTGATCGATTTCTACGAAATAAATTAATATAGGTCTTATTAAATTTTCTTTGTATTATTTGTAGAAATACTTAAACATACATATATATACTATTATTAACAGTGTATTAATGTTTTTGTTAGTGGAAAAATATATATACATATATATATATAGTTGGAACCGCTTGGTTATGTTGGCAACATGTTTTATAATTTGATAATTGTGAAATCTTTTGGTAATCGTCCATATTATTCTTTGGCAACTACTAGAAATCTCACCATCTTCCATATGCCTTTCAAACCATAAAATTTAAGTTTGCTTTGATATTGGTTTGGTATATGAGGAGCTAGCATTTGACTTGGAGGTATTTTTTTCTTTGAAGAGGTATTTTCTTTAATTGTCACAACTTTATGGTAACTTTGGCTTCAAAAAAAAAAAAAAGAACTTTACAGCAGCTTGATAGAATTATATATGCGAATTAGTCATGAATTTCATTAATTATACTCTTGTCTCTCTATGTATATATGATATATATATT